>OX463854.1:18533245-18648314 GCA_949825065.1 Odontocerum albicorne | reverse complement strand
GAGCGCCATTTGGAGTCATTAAAATTTTGATATACAGTTTTCAGGCATTAAAATTTTGATATACTCGTACATATCAATTCAAAAAATAAACCCGCCTTCATTTACCAATTACCGGTTTTAGCACACAGATCAGAAAGGTTGATCCCCCCTGAGCTAGAGTTCACGATGACGTCCTTGACCTTGGCCTTGGCCTTTTTGGATAAACTGCTATCTTTTTACATCGGCGAGTTTCGAGTTCGATTCCCAGTGTTACCCAAAATAGTAAAAATGATCCAAGTTTGATTTTTAGCTTAAGGATTTAGAAGAACACACTTTAACGTGGAAATTAGGCAGCCAAGTTGTATTGTATACAATAAAAATGTAAAACAGTACAATTTATAGATATATATGTGTTAAACAGTTATTCCCTTCATTATTAATCTTTTAATTTGTTTTCTTCCCTAAAAGACAGAATTTTTCTAATTCAGCAAATATATTCTAGTCAACCCAATTTTCCTAATCCTGTAATGTTTCACTCAACTGTTTTTCTGTAGATTTATTTAGATCAGTGGTGGCAACCTGGGACTGGAAACCTCCATGGGGTTGGGGGTCGCCAACATGTTTAAGGTACTTTTAAATAAAAAAAGATAACCACAAGACCGTAAAAAATAAAAACGACGTTTTATCAAAAAAAAACCTGTTAACACATTACTTCCATTCGTTTCTACTTATTTGGACTAAACTGCGTTTTTCAGCTCTAATTGTAATGCAAGTACAGTTCCAGATTGAACGTAGAAACAGATATAACAGTAGCAATTTATATGATTGAGTCTCAAAATTTCAGATTCAAAGATCCAGCCTCTAATTTCACATTTATTATAATTCATTGTTTTGTTTTATTCTTACCTGTATAAATACACCTAGAAAAATGTATTTTTGTTTTTCAGTAACAGGGGGGGGGGGGGGGGGGGGGGCGTATAAAGATAGTACTGCAAATAGGGGGTTGACTGAGAAAAAAGTTGCATACCATTGATTGGCATAATGCAGTAAAGTGAATGTAATAAGAAAATTTTCCTTCATTGCTTTTATTTTACTAATCTACGATACCACTGATTTTCTGTGAAATTATTAAAATTTGAATACCGCCTTATTATGAACAAATTTTTTGAAACATTAAATAAATAAAAAATTGAAAGAAGCAGTAGCTTAGAATAAAGAACCAATTTCTACAAGAAGATCATACATAATATGTTATATGTCATTGCGCCATTTCCCTGTTGGGATGATGGCAGAGGAAACGGGGTACCAAACTTTCTTACCACTGTTAGTTTGTCTGTTTCACATCCATACATCATCTTAATAACAATCAAATTTATTTATACCAATGTATTAAAACGTTTATTTATACCTATATATTGTACGTGTATTATATGACAATTTTGTTGTATACAGTACAACCTTGTGAGCTTATTGCCACGTGTCAATCTTTTCCAACTAACTAGAAAGATGTTAAGGGGGCTTTAAGTGAAAATAAGACCGGAATCCTTTTAAAAAAATCTGGGTTCCAGCGGGATTTGAGCCCTCAATCTCCGGACTGGGAGACAAGCGTCTTACCAACTAGGCCACGGAGATCGTCAATGTACGAGTATGATAGTTTTTGAATATATCATGTTATTGGACATATTCTTAGTAAAGTCTTAAAACTTTCGACCCAAGAATATAAAAAGGTGATAGAATTGAACTGAAAAGTTCTTTCAACATATTCACAGCGTAGTTCAATACATTTTTAGAACGATGAATAAATTTTTCAATACCGGTTAAAAATATTTTGTTTTTTTATCCACGGATTGGATTTCAATTTTGAAAGAATATTATAACTAGGGGCGAAGTGTGATTGATTTTTTTAAAACCACAGTGTTCAATAACATCCCGTGGTATATGTCCTTACACCTTATAACTTGTTCAGGCCGGAAATTTTGTGACCTTAGCAATATGTTAATGAAATGGAAACCAGCTGAGAGGGCGAGTACGGCCGTCAAGATGAAAATTGATTTTTATCCCACACCTTCTCACAAAGTTCCTTCTGTTTCTCTTACACTTTACCATTTATCTTTACAAAATTACATTCATTTCGTCTACCCATTGTATTCACACTCTGATGTATCGATTTCAGCTGCCAAACAGTACATAGTATACTTGGAAGCTGTATAACATATTGTATTACGTTATGCATGATCAATACATTATGTTTATAATATTTTATATGCTCCTTTAATGACTGAAATCACCCTACTATATTTTTGGTCAAATACAATAAAGATACTATTCATGTTTTCATTAATTATATTAAATGACCATATCCACAATTTTATTGATACACCGTTTGCCTGCCACTCAAGAGTTTCGGTTCGGGTTTAATTTAATTACTACGAACAAGCCCTGAAGATAAAAACTGCAACGTTTTCGAAACGTCGACATCATAAGCCAAACCACGCGGTAAAATACTCCAAAAAAACTTATCCAACGAAATGTCTATAGTTTTTAAAGTAAAAATGTTACTATCCCATTCAAAGTTTTAGATAATTGTTAATATTAAATTAGTTTGGTTATTATCCATTAAATTATTATTCAAAATCAATTTACGAGTATCTTGAAATTGGTTGACAAAGAGAAGAATACAAATATATCATGTTAATACTTATTTAAAAAGCAACCATTTTGTGGATACAGAGATACAGTTTCTCTTTACACAGTCTGTGACAAATGGTTTGAACATATTTATTAGAGATTCATGGCGCAGCTGTGTACTTGACAAAACATGAATATAACAAAATAAATCTTAATTAAACTTAAAGTGTTTGACATTTGTATAAACTATTTATTTTACATGAAATAGAAACTTAAGTTTTAATAATGATTTAAGAATTCAGTGCGAAAATTACATCAAAATTTAAAAAAAGCTGTAAAAAAGAAATTCGACCACGTTTGTAAATTAGATCATAAAGGAATAAAAGAAAATAGTTCGTGGGATAAACTCTTAACGACATTTTTTACTATTTTAATTACAAAGTTATTGTTTGAATTATTTTCATATTTGTAAAAATATATGTATAATATTTATTGTCGTTATATACGAGGGTGGTCCCAGAAGTACCCGACCTGACGTATAGATGGCGGTTGTTGCTTTAAAAAAATACTATGGTAGAAAGTACTAAACTTATAAAGCTTAAGTTTCAAGTTTTAAGACGCTACGTTGTTTAGTATTTGTTTGGCAGCCATCAATAGTGAACGTTCTCAGTGAATTTGTATTGCAGCGTTTGAGTGATGAAATCAAGAAAAAACGGCCGTATTTGGCGAAAAAGAGAAAGTGTTGTTTCATCAAGACAATGCACCAGTTCACACATCCGTTATCGCGGTGGCCAAAATCAATGAATTAAAGTTCGAATTGTTTCCTCAAGCATCCTATTCGCCAATTAAGCCCCCTCGGATTATTTTCTTTTTCCAAACTTGAATTCAAACTTGTTCATCCCATAATATACCGCACACAATCATAAGAATAAAAACAAAAACAGAAGTATTTTAATTTAATAGGAAGAAAAATTTGATGACCTTATTGTTCTATAAATTTGTTGAATGAAGTTTATTGATAATAACGCAGGCTTTATTTTATCGTGTTTATTAATTCAAATCATACTACAATATAATACATTGCACACTACATAGGAATTTGAATTCATACACGCTATAAGTGATCGTCGTCGTTGCTGGGCCTCGTAGTCGAGGGTCCCCTCGCCATTCCAAACGTCAATTCAGTTAGAAAGCGAAGCTGTGCCGTAGAGTTTTTTTAAGTGAGTGAGCTGTTGTACACCAGCAAACTTACCGATTACATCGCTGTACTGGTTCAGATGGCACACCGAAGTGAGACGATCGGAGAACACCGGCATGTTTTTTTTTCCTTTTTTTTTTTTGAAGAATAAATATGGACAAAGTCATAGGTATCCTTATACCCTCGAATACTAGGCGGAAAAAATACCTTTGTCATTCGAGGGGAGGAGTAGCACAGCACGGGGTTCGAACCGACGACCTTCCGCACGGAAGTTCAATGATTACCGCGCGGCCATGCAACTCACAAACATAAGTGATACAATACTTACACATAATAAGAAAAATTGGTTTATTAATAATAGATAATAATCTTTTTTTATTATTTAATAGAGTAATCTATAATACAAACATTTGCCAAAGGCTATACCTATATATACATTTATATCTTAAGAACTAATCTTATTTATATATTATAACTATGAACTCACTTAATTTTAATTTCCTATACAGTATGTCATTTTAAATTTAATAATCTTAATGTTTAATTTTTCAGAAATAGTTACCACTTATATACTAACTTATAGCTAGATAACAATCTTATAACTAACTATTTAAATACAAATTATTTAGCACGTGCATGCCCACTCGTTCAGGCTACTTGGATTTCATTACATTCACACAGACCTTGGTCCTCTCTGCTAATACTGTAGGTGGACTAGTCAGGCAACAGATGATGCTTCGGAAGCCTGTGCTTATAACGGAAATGTAGGCCGGGCTTACTCATGATTAGAGGATTGTTGTGATTTTGTTGGCTTTTTCACGGTCCAAGTGACGACATGGTGTTGAAGGGTTTCTTCAAGCTATTCAGCTTGAATTCGGGAGATAATAATCTTAAAACTTTAACAAACACATAGACTTTCTTGAAGCAGGAGAATCAAGTTGTTTAGTAACATGAACAGGCTGCACATGTTGATGCAGGGTTATTCAAATCTAAAGGTAAAAATATTGCCCTTAGATGTTGTATTAAGTTATTGATCTTCAAAGAGGATAGCGATGAAGTTAATCAGTAAACATGTCTAAATGTTTTTGTTAACTATTTACTAATTACAATAGTACTCGTAATAATAATATAACAATTTATATGGCGCCCTTTATAAAGCAGACTCTCCTCAAATACTTATATTGAAATTATCTAATTTGCTGCAAAATTAATTTCAAAGTATTTGCACACGAATAATAGAAAAGTAAATTTTATTGTGTAAACATTCTTAATGTATCATAAAAGGGATTGTGCTGTCTTGTGAATTTAGTGGAAATACAAAATTAAATGTTTCCTAGTAAATGGGATGTACCGACCATTGAATGTATGATTTTGAATAGTTGAATTTTGAATTATATCACATATTTTTTTCTTTCACTTTTTCTTCTATATTTAATCATATTATGATTTCAACCAATACACCCTTTTGAAAAAGAAATTAATTATTATGAACATTTTTCCACATCTCTACAAATATTAAAAAAATAAATTTTAATGTTTCTTCTAGTTGATCTTAATGTAAATAATTCTTTGATGTCATAAGTTACGATATACTGAGATAGATCCACGTAACTTTATTAAATGCGAGCCTGGAGTGAGCAAAATCATCTTCTGTTCAACATTAATAAATGTGTCTGTGTATCTTATAGTCGATCGTTTTCACCAATCCACCATCAGTATACTATACAGGGAGTGGCACTAAACAGAGTTTCTGAATTCAAGGATTTGGGCGTAACCTTCGATGTCGGACTCACGTTCGTTAACCATGTCTCACGTTTGATATCGGACTGTTACAAACTACTCGGTTTTATAATGAGAATATCAAGAGAATTTAACAGCACCGATATCCTCCGAAACTTATATAATTATCTAATTAGAACCAAGCTAGAATATGCATCTACGGTTTGGGCTCTTCATCAGCTCAAATATAAAAACAATATAGAACAAATACAAAAAAAATCCTCAGATATCTATGGTACAGAACAAAGGGCGATTACCCAAAATATGCTCACCATGCCGAACTTCTCACGGTGTGTAACTATAGAAACCTCGAAACAAGAAGGCAAGAATCAATTGCGATATTCCTAATAAAGGTTTTCCAAGGTTCCTTTAACTGTCCCGCGATTCTAGAAGCACTAAGTTTATATGTACCCAATAAATATAGCCGTGCAAGGAATCACCCTCTGTTCTTCATACTTACAGGACGAATATCATGGCTAAACACTCAGTCACGCGTGGTATAGAGATATTGATTCAACTGAATGACACGGTTGATATATTCTCGGTACCGACTAGCAGTATGAGAAGAAGCCTGGCTGATATTATTCCTAACGAATAAGCTAACGCTAGAAGCAGACCCTCTTTGTGTAACAGGAGAAATCCGTGCAAAGTGGATAAAAAAATAAAAAAATGAGATAGAACTGTTTCGCTCTATTAAGGCATTGTCAAATTTTGATAAAGGACGAAGGCTTGTCACTTTAAATTTATAACATGTAAGAATACTCTTTTCAATATTTCGTAAAGGGTGAAGGAAAGATGTGTCATATCACCCTGGTTGTTTAATATTTAATATTCACGTGTAAAAGAACTACATAGGTCAACGGGTGAAGTACGAGTATACATGTCGAATGGGAATGTATGTGATTTTCTGTATACTGATGGTAGTGTTGGTGGAGAATGAGGATGGATTGTAGAGTTTGATAAGTAAATTGTGTGAGAGATCCAAATTGAAAGATCTAAGAATAAATGTTGCAAGATTTAAAGTGATGGTGATAAAAAAGTGTGAAAGGAAAAGTAAATGCGATATATGGGAAACCAATGAAAGATTCGAGCAAGATAAAGACTGCTGCTACTTAGGTAGTATTTTCATAGATAATAGAAGAATTACAAGATATAATATTGAGTGCTTTTCTCATAATACTCGAAGGTTCCAAGTTTCCGGCCTGAACAAGTAGAGCGTGTATGGACAGATACAACGCTGGTCCCGACCATCGCATTGTCAGACGATGTTACATTTAAAGTTTGATACGATAAAAGACGCGTTGTTTCGTTATATTATAAAATATTAAACATTGAATATCGCAAGTTTCAGAAGAAAATGAAACAACACTTCTTCTTACGACTCTAGTAACTACTGTTAGAGTAGAGGTATCAAATTTTAACTGTAACATCGCCTACCAGGTGGGGGGCGATGTTACAGTTAAAGTATAGTATATGCCCGTACAAACTCACTGACTCAGGCAGGAAGCTTTTGAACCTTAGTGGTATATTCGTCGTAAAAGCTGCTAAGTTCTGGGTATATGATGCTTCCCTGAGGATCTACACTCGATTCGCCAAAATTTACATCTTTGATGTATTGTAGTTTCTGAAATAATTTACAAAATAGGTATAAATACTAGTTTTTTTGTTTATTTACTAAACGAGGATCTTGAAGTAGGAGCTCAATACATGAATCGAGATAAAAACTCAAAAGCAGTCGAGTATAAAAATAAAGAACCGATAAAATGTATTATTTTAGTTTTGTTGTTTTGTTTTCTTTGTATTATCAGTTATGTTATGAAACGAGGAAATGATGGACAGCTGTGGGCTGAGCGTTAAGTAACCGTGAATTACTCGTATCTTCGTCAGTGAAGAAACAAATCGAATAATACAATACTTATTATTGTACATTGTAATATAGTTTGGGATGAGATAAGAATAAAATGCAAATATTATATTAAATATACGAGTATTTTTCTCATTATTTTGTTATTCTTTTTAGGATGTTTTCAATTGTGATTAGAAATATGATATATATACATATATTGGGTTGTTCGGAAAAAAAAATTGTAATAGCATAACACTTTTGTTGCAGACAACACAGCCTTCCACGTGACAATCTCTCCGAATGACAATGACGTTAAGAAATTTTAAATGAAAACCAGACAGATTTAAAAAAAATCTGGGTTCCAACGGGAATCAAACCAGCAACCCTCGGGTTGCAAGATGGGCATCACCACTAGGCCACGGATTTCGGTATGTTTAGGTCAAATTTAAATGCAAAATTGGACCAAAAGCTCAAAGACGATGGTTTTCAATATTTTCAGTAATTCAGTAATTTCTCGTTTGGTAGGACGTTAGTTTTTATCGACAAAAGCTTTGATTTGTTTATCATCAGTAGTAAATGGACGACTCCCAGCCTGAAGGTTACGTGTTCGATTCTCACTGGAAACCAGTTTTTTCAAAAAAGGATTCCAGTCTGGTTTCCGCTCAAGGTTTTTTAACAGTTTTTTTTATTTATTGGAAGATATAGCAACATGGAACTAAGCCCACTAAGTTGTACTATATACAACGAAAGTGTAATATAATATATAATTGACCATCCATAGCGGACACCATCTTTGAGTCTCGTATCACCATTTCCGATTTTTCAATCTACATTTGACACACACGATCGCTTACTGCATCATTGCCATACCGTTTTTTCGTTTATTGTCGCATTTTTCCTTTACAGTCGTTAAAACAACAAGCACCGAAAAACACAACTTATTTTGTTTCATCTTCAAAATGAGGCCAAAAAATTTGCTCAAACTATTTAGATTAACAATGTCCAAAAAATGTGCTGAACTATTACCATTTTTAATAATATATAAATAGTATATATATTCAGCACGTTTGAAATTAAGTAAGCAACGAAAATGTCTAGCTTACTTTAGTTAAATGTCAAATTTATGTTTTTCTTTGGGAAAATGTACAGAAGATTACACTGTAAATTGTTAAGTGCCAATTTCAAGCGCGAATGAGTTTTCAGAGCCCTTTGTTGCATACTAAAGAGTCTTTCTTCCCGTGCTAGTCGTTTTCAATCCCACTCACAGAACCACCCACACCAAAAGGTAAGGTCCAAATATCAAAAAATTTAAGACCTGCACCGTAAAATCCCGTAGGAAAGAAAGCTGTGCCATCTAAGGGAAACCACATTTTATTCCTTGCTTACATAAAAGATTTTTATAATTTCAACTAGTGTAAACTAGGGTATTATAAATAAAACAATGCCCCCTCTATATAATACATATAATCCGGCTAACTTTTTGTCATACGGCAGTCTATTTCATTGAACCATAAATATATCAAATGATCTGACGGAGAAAAAATCAAACTTTTTAATTTAGTTATCATTGGGGATTTAGTTATCATGATTCTAACACTAAACAACAGACATGTTGTATTTAGTGCTTTAGCAGACAATCCTTTAATAAGGTTCAATTTTCTAATGACAAATACACGGTCTGTCCAATGGGAAAGGCAACTGACTTTATTTTCGCGTAACCACCAGCGCCATCTTTGGATGAATAAATGAATTAGCTAGCGACACATTTCGATTATCTTCCATTAAAGTTTCAAAGCGCTGGCATCACTGGTTCATTCGTAATAACGTAACAATATCCATTACCTTCTGAGTCTCGGTCGCAAAAGGAACAATGGAGCAACGTGTCAATATTACATTTTGTTTCGAATTTGATAAAAGTGCCACAGAAACTTTTGAAATGATTCAAACTGTTTATGGTAGTGAATCAATGAGTCGTAAGAACGTTTTTAAGTGGTATGCAAGATTTCGTGATGGTAGAGAGATCATTGAAGATGATTCACGTCCTGGACCATCATTTACAGTTCGAATTGAAGAAACTGTTCAAAAAGTGGCTGAAATTCTTCCAAATGATCGTTGTGGGTTTATTAAGCTCATCGAGGAGCTCACTGGAATTTCTAAATTCCTTGTCCATCTCATTTTAACGGAAAATTTGGGTTAACGAAAGGTCACGCGCTGACTGACGATCAAAAAGTTTGCAAAGTGGAGCATTGCAGATACAAGAAAAGAGTGGCTGATATGAATCCAGACTTTATGTCAAGCATTGAAACAGGTGATGAAACATGGTGCTTTCAGTATGAGCCACTTAAAAAGCGCCAGAACTCGGAATACAAGGGTCTACAATCTCCAAAACCGAAAAAAGTGCGCATTCAGAAGATACGAATGCTCTGCTCACCGTTTTCTTTGATTCCGAAGGAATTATTCACAAGGAATTCATGCGAGAAGGTCAAATGGTGAACGCCAATGTGTATTTTTTTGCTTTCAATATTTTACGATATCTTCGGTTTTACATCAGGATCAGATTCAAAGAACGGAAGATATCCGGATTCCTTGTATAGTTTCTCATGGTTACCCCATATGAAGTCGACCAATAAACAAACGCCCAAAGAGATTGAGAGATAGCTAGGTGGCCACATCCCAGGAAAAAAATAATTAAATTGAAAAATTTGAAATTTCAACTAGTGGAAAACTCTTCACGTTTTATACGAGTACTAATATAATATAATGTCTGAGCTTGAAATAATGTTATGGCAGTTCGGTTATCTAAACACGAATTGTTTATATAAACTCATATTACACAATAAATCAAGCCAGCACCTCGTGACGAGGAATCCTGGCTGATAAGTCTTATCAACGCCATACACAAGTGTTTAGTGTGTGCCACAAGATGTGTGTCAAAACACTTGCAATAACTGACCTTTTTTTATATTGGTGTTTTGTGTTGGACCGAGAATTCAAACAATATCTGAGCGCCGCGCCACTCTTCTTTAACCCTTTAAAATGTATAGATCTAAATTTGAAAAAAAATGATAGACCGTGGAACATGGTTTCATGAATCTAATTTTGGAAATAATTTTAAATTGTGAATTTAAGTAGTATTTTTTTTTAATATATTTTTTTAGAAATCACTTATATAATATTACAATAATACTGTAGTCCCCCATTATCTGCGGGGATACGCTTCAAAACAACCAGTGCATATCTGAAACTACGGATTTCCTGTACATGTCTATGCTAAAGTTTAATTTATGAATTATTCACAATAAGAGATTAATAACAATAATAAATAACAATAACTATAATATGGTTGGATCCGGTAAATGATATTTAGAAAGAAGGAAAAGTAAGAAGTAAGATAAATAGTAGGAGCTGCATGAGAAGGTGTATAGATATGTAAGAGGCAAAATATGTGTGTTGAAATAAGAAAACATGGCGTTCCCTCCTTTCTGCCTATCCTAGAAGGGAAACGGCGCGATAGGATCTATATGTACGAGTATGTATATACAATAATAAAATAGAACAATTATAAAAATATACTGTTACGAACGTTGCATAAACCCCATCATCGATAATTCCTCCGGCAGACAGTTTACCCCCATAGGCAACCGCATTTCTCACCTTCAACAAACATTTTCTACACCTTAATATATTTATAAAAGTCACACACGTTTCCCCACTCATTTACTTATCTACATATACTATATTCATTCTTATAATTTATTCACCATCATTATTTTTTTTTTTTTTTTATTTTTTTTTTTTTTTTTCACCCATTCAATATAAAACAGTGTGTGACGACACAAATTTATGTATATTTGTATTTAATATTATGTATATATCATCATATTTATATATGTATTTAATCGTTTATAATTTCTCATAATCATTCATAAAATCAAAACAATTACCACAAACCTATCCTTTCCCGATTCCCAAAAAGATCCAAAAATTTCCAATAAATATCTTAACAGTCAGAACTTATCCGATGAAGGAGTAAGGTGTCCTACCATCGGACCGAAACTCCGAACAAGCTATCCATCACTTGTTGCATAAATGTAGTTTCTCTTTCAAAATATCTTATTATGCTGTGTTCACCCTTTTTCTTCTTGTGATCTTCTCCCTGGCTCCATCTTAACTCACTGTCTGCGAAGACTGTTGGGGTCAGCTCTCTTCGTCCTCAGGTTGTATGCACTTCTGTCCCGGATTACGTCCCCCAGGTCGTGCCTCTGCATCAGGTTATCTTTTTGCACCACCCACGAATTCTTTGGTCTTCCTCTGGTTGTTATTCGAGGAACATCCATGGAGATTGCCTGGTTCACAATGTGATAGGGTGCTCTGCGTCCAACGTGCCCACACCATCTCAATCGCCTCTCATCCATCATATTGTTGATGTCTGTAACACCTAGGCTTCCACGAATGCGTGATCTTTTTATTTTGTATCTTAGAGACACACCAGCTGACCATCTTAGCATGTGCATTTAAGCAGTTTCTAGTTGCCTGGATTAAGAGTTATTCATCGTCCAGCATTCGGAGCCATAGAGGAGTGCGGGTCTGACAATCGTTTGGTATACTTTTTCTTTTAACTTTACTGGCATTTTCGGATCACATAGAACTCCCGTCATTGATCTAAACTTCATCCATCCCACACTAATTCTATGTGTTACATCTGCTGCACATCCTCCATCGCTATGCGTGAGTGACCCAAGATACTTAAAGGAGTCACAATTTGGTAATGTTTCTCCATTCATTTGCATTACGGGAGTGACACCATTTGTGTTCTCGAATGGTAGGTACAGATACTCTGTTTTCTTTTTACTCAGTCTCAATCCATTGTCCTCCAAAACTCTCCACCTTTCCAGACCATTTTGCAGGTCTTCATGTTTTTCACTTATTAATACGATATCGTCTGCAAATAGTAGGATCTTTAGGAGACTGTTCATTTCCTGGTTAGTTAAATAGTCCATGACTAAGATAAACAGTAGGGGACTGAGTACCGACCCTTGATGTACCCCTGCCTTTATAGGAAATTCTGGTGAATTTCCCGAAGTGCACCTCATTTGCGTTTTCATGTTATCATACATATCCTGGATGGCAAGTATTGGGTGTTAACATAAGTTGTGTCCGTTTTTTTCCAAATGAAGAGAACAAGAGGACACAAAAAAATTTACAACAAATTAGTCAATAATGTATTCTGCTTTATTATTTTAAAATAAATCAGTCAATAATGTATTCTCCTTCATTATTTACAGCTTCTTGCCAACGTTCTACAAGTTTTCAATGCCTGTGCGCTAAAAACCATCCGGTCTTGACTCGAGGAATTCGTCCAACCATGTCCGCAATTCGACGTCATTATTGAAGGAAACGCCGCGCAAATAGTTCGAAAGTGATCAGAAAAGGTGGAAATCTAACAGCGCGAAGTCTGGAGAATATGGAGGGTGCGGTAAGACTTCCCAACCAAGCGTTTGAATGACATTTTTCGTAATGTTGGAGATATGAGGGCGGGCGTTATCGTGTTGCAGAATAACGCCATATTGCCAATCCGGCCTTGTTGAATTGCAGTGTTGAGCCGCTGCATTTGCAGAATGTATAGCTCCGCGTTGACTGTCTCGGATGACGCCTTGCCAAACCAGCAGAAATTGTCGAACGTTGATTTTTGTTGTTTTCACGCAAAACATGTGGAACCCAAGCGCGCCACTTCTGGACTTTTCCCATTGATTTAAGATAGCAGTATACAATCATGTGACTACAATTCATCTGCTCAGCCAATTCTACGGTGGTTTGAAGGGGACCTTCATGAATAATATGTTTTAAGCGGTCCTCATCGAAGTCCACTAGTCATCCTGAACGCTCCATGTCTTTCAGGTCGAAATTACCGTTTTTGAAACGCAAAAACCATCGACGAGCTGTCCTTTAATTCATAGCATCTTCACCGTATACTTCGCAAATATCGCGAGTAGCTTTGGCAGCTTTATTTCCTCGATTGAACGCGAACAGAAGGAGGTGTTGAAAATGCTTACTTTCGCCTACTTGACATTCCATTTTGAAGGCTTGTAATTAAATAAAATAATAAATGTAACGTAAAAGCAAACACAATATCTTATAGAGCAGAAAAGTTTCTTTCGAATGACGTATAACCTTTACCATTTTGTTTTAGTTTTGGTGCTCATTGTTAAATTTGAAAAAAAACGGATACAACTTATGTTAACACCTAATACATACTTTTCTGGTACACTATGCGCTCTAAGTGCTACCCAGATCAGGCTTCTAGGGACCCTGTCAAATGCCTTTTCAAGATCGATGAAGATCATATGAAGGTTTTTCTTGGCATCACGGTGTTCTTTGACCCTTTTTCTTCTTGTGATGATGTGATAATAATAGTGAAGATGTGATATATGAAGTGAGGTGAATGACCTAGGTATTGCGACATAGCGTTAGGTTAATACTGACCTATCGAGATGTTGAAATATTCCATTTAATATTTTCGAACCGCAGTTGGCCACATGCGATTGAAACCGCGGATAAGGAGGGAATACATGTTGAATGAAAAGCTATTTTTGAGTCACAGTCAGATGACAAGAATGAAAATAAAATATTAAATAATCATTTTAACGAGTGAGGGAAGAAGACTATTTTGAGTTTTTTTGACCCTTTAAAGTAACGCGACCGTTGCAATATTACAATTTTAGGAGGAAAAAATCGAAAAACATAAGCAAAGTGCGTTTATGTTTCAAGCCGCTTATAGTAAACGTGATAAAACTTGATTGTGGTTTGAAGAAATCTGAACTGTCAGTCAACTCACCGCTAGGAGATTTAAACGAAGTATTATTTTTAAAATGAAAATTGTGTTTAAATTCCAATATATAAATTTAAAATAAAGTTATACTCGTATTCCATACTTTGTGGTTTTTACTGTCGATGTTGGCAATTGATATTTATTTTTTTGTTATAAAAAGTGTTTTGTATAACATTATGTATAGTTGTCTTTATCACTGTGGAGATTTAAAAATATTGTGATTTGTTTAGTTAAACACTGTTTATTCCATTTTATATAACGGTATAACCCTAATGGTTTTAAGTGCTCCTGTGACCCCCTGATGATGAGGTGAAACCCTTGAAACCGGTAGGGTTATACCGTTATATCAAGTGGAATAAACAGTGTTTGACTAAATAAATCACAAAGTGTTTTGTTAAGACCCGGCTTTCTTTAAAACGTTTGAGAGGAATTGATAGTTTATTTTCTTCTTCTAAGTATTTTACAGTCTTCATTATGTATTTATTTTGTTTGTTTAACCTTCATTGTATATCAATCTGGCGGGTTTATTGCAAGGTGAAAATAACTTCTAACCAACCAGATAAAATTAAACAAAGTCCTAAAAACAATTTAAATCATTATTATTAATTTGTATGAAATTCATGAAAAATATAAATAAGAACAATAAAAGTGAGATATTAATCAAAGGAAAAAAATAGGGATACTGAAAAAGGAAGGAAAATCGGGATTGAACTGAATTACATTATTGACTCGAAATTAAGAGTTTTTCAATCGCTCTTTGAAATATACCAATGAATTTATTTTTGCCTAGACTATCTATCCCCATTCCATCACCATTCTTTTGTTCGCTAGACATAATGTTTTGTACCATACAATTTAATAATTTCTATTCCAATGGTTGATTGTATATTACATGTTCATGTGAGATATTATTTTGAGGTCGGCATCGAACGTGAATGAAATACTCGTAAATACATTTTAGAATTTGATCTACAAAAATGTTAATGTTATTTTTAAAAAGCACGATTCTTGTCCGGCAGTAAGATCTTTATCAGATAAATACGATCCTGTTACTGTCTCTTGGCATTGTTGGGGATATTATTTAAATAGTGTTTGAGAAATGACACATTTCTTTATTTGTACGAAACATTTGATGCTTTTGGACAAACACTTGTCAAATATTTTTCGAATGAAATTATAAAAGGAAAATATTAAGTTTTCCTTCGCGTTTTTTGTGAAAAAAAATCTAATCAGAGTTTAAACTGCGAGTATTAAATTCGATTAGAAATGAGAGACTACTAGGGAGTAAATCAATGCATCATTCGTAGAAGTAGTTTTCCTTTCAGGTCTTCAGAATTAATTGTTATGCTGGCACCTAAAAATATTGGATCATTCTTGAACTGTGGGTAATGATGCCATAAAATAGCGCTATACAGGTCCATGGAATATTAATATTTCTCACAGTTTTTAACCACTTAACGGTCGGATTTTTAACACGCGACGTAACACAATGAACTGCGAACGAATAAATTCTATACGAAAATATATTCCATTCGGAAAAAAACAAGTTGAAACAAGATCTGCCTAAACGACGCTCGCGAGAATCATTCCTAACAAGTCGAAACAAGATTTGCCCGAACGAGGCTCGGGCTCGTCAGTATAAAAAGAAACTTCGTGCCCGAGTCCCGTTCGGGAAAAACTGTCAAGTGATTAAGGGCTGCCGGTTAGTTTTTAAACAATTCTATTTAAAAGTTACTCTCACAAAATAGGGCACACAATCAATAGAGGATTTATTATATTCAAACGAACGATTTCTTTTATAACATATTAACTGATTACTTTAGTGAAGGTGTTCATTCACCAATAATAGTTTATTAGTTGCAACCCGTGAAATATTCATGGAAGTAAAACAAATTCTACATTTATGAAAATATATATTCATAAATATAGAATTTGTTTATATATATAATTTATACATCGTCCCCTTTTACACCGGTTCAAAAATTGTTAGCTAGGTATTTAAAATTCGTTCAGTTATCACGTACCCACCGAGATTCAAATTTTGAATTACTTTCGGAGAGAATCCAAGTATTCCTCTCTCGCTCTCTTGTATTCAAAATTCAATTCTCGTACTCTTTCTTCGACGACAACCATCGTATGGGTTTTGGCCTATTTATACTATGATATTCACTATAGAATCCACTTTTACAGTGACCTATACAAAAAATTATAATAGCTTCGATAGATTTGAAAAAATATTTAGTAAATAAATATATTAAAAATATAACTAATATTTCAAGAAACTTAATAAAAGTGTTGTAACATATTGAAAACTCGAAGAAAAATCTGTATAATGATCATTTTTGACATATTTTAGGAAATAATAATATTGTCTCGAGTTTAAAAATACATGACAAGTTGATTCTATCGTAAATATTTTTTTGTATTGGCAAGAGAACGATGGGTTAAATAGCTACAAGCTGTATTATTTATTTTTACGATGAAACAACACGATGCATGCCGCGGGGGCGTAAAAACTGTTCAAAACGACAGAAGAATCTTAAAATAATCTTTGGTATTTACGTTATTAACAATAAAAATATTTTATGAACATTTTATTCGTTGGGCTGAGTTATAAAGGTTTTGCGGTTACCACTAAAAAAATTAAAGATTTATGTGAAGATTTTTAATGCAATATTTGTTGGAGTGGTGGAGCAGTGTATTGTGTTTTGTGTGGTAAAAAAATATTATTATTGTATTGTGTTATTTTGAGGTCAGATAAGTTGGATGCAGTTATGAAATTAAGAAGCAACTGTTTTAGTCATATTGTTTGCTATTGTACTCATGAGAATTTTGTGTAAATAACACGTCCAGAGCTTTAAAAAATCCTCAAGTTCAGTACAATAATGCACATCGAATCATATTTAGACTGCAAAGATATGGTAGTGCTTCAGAGATCGTGAGTCGTCGATCAGATTATGACCCGTTTCTCAGGTAACGCACATGGAGAATACATGAGCGAATAACGCGAACTGACAGCTCATTAATTAGAATTATTGGAAATCATTGATTTGTGCTAGGCCACTGGAAAATACTATAAGAAAATGGATAAATGATTATTGTCACAAAAATTAATAAACGGAACTGATAATTTTTTTTTAATCGTACATGAATACCATCACGCCGTTTCACTTTTAGGTTAGACATAGAGGACAATTCACAAGACTTTCCTATCTCGACACATATATTTCACCTCTTCCACAGCCATGTACCTTATTTTACAACTCCGACGATTTCTCTGATTTTTTACATTTCATTTTTTTTCAAAATATCATTCACTTTATCCAATCATATTTTTCGTGGACTTCCTCTACCACACCTTCAACTCACATTTGTGCGGTATGTTTGTTTTGTTAGTAATTCTTCATTCATTCATTCCAAGTGCCCAAACCATCTCATAGTGCTCTTCCTTATTTTAAAAAGTTTTTTTACACTTGTTTAATTTAAAAAGAATTTCTTTTTCATTTATACTTATATTATTTTATGTATGCGAACTCTTTATTGCTTGTGTATTTTTACATAGCTTGTGTTACATTGCGAACTGTTGCATACTTGCTGGAAGAAATAAATACCATTATTGTATAACACATGACAACATAAATTTTACAATGTAAAACAATAATGCTAATTGATTTTTTACTTTTCTTAAGGAGGTTACGACATGTAACTGACTTGATATTTCTTAAGGAGGTTGCGACATGTAACTGACTTGATATTTCTTACGGAGGTTGCGTCATATAACTGACTTGATATTTTTGCATAATATGAATCCTTTGAATCTTGTTTGCAAATATACGTCTAATTTCCCCCCAGAATGATACGTTTTACTTCACTTAGTAAAAAATGTATTAATATTTATTGTATTACACTTTCGTTGTACACATCAGTGGTTCTTAACCATTTAACACTCGCGATCCCCTAAATATCCTAAAATATTTTTATTATAATAACAAAAACAACTAAAAAACCAAAATTAATTTGCCTACGAGGTGCCCCAAAAAAAATTTCGCGGCCGCCCTATTCCGAATCGCTGGTATACAATACAATCTTGCGAATTGATAGCAATGTAATAATCGATTCCAGCCACCCAGAATCTGTTAAGGAGACTTAACGAAAAACATAATAATATAATAACAAAAATAATTAAAAAACCAAAATTAATTTACCTACGAGGTTCCTCAAAGACATTTCGCGGCCCTCCTATTCCTAATTACTGATATACAATACAAACTTGCGAATTTATTGCAATGTAACAATCTATTCCAGCCAGAATCTGTTAAAGAGACCTAAACGAAAAACAGGTTGGTACCTATTTAAAAAAAATCTTCCAACGGGAATCGAACTCCGATTCGGAAGACAGGCGTATTACCAGTTATGATATGGAGGTCGTCAATTGGTGCCTGAGATCTAATTTTGGAGTATAAGACTGATTATTAACTTCTACACCAATTTGTATTTTGTATTATTAACTTCTACACCACTCACAATAATCCACAAAAAGTCTTCGAAATCCGTCCTACTTCATAATACACTCGTTTATTGGCCGATTAGGGCAGGAAGAGAAAAGTAATGCCCAGTTATAAGCGAAAACATCTTTTTTCGTATGGTATGAATGAAGGAAACGTAGAAAGTCAGAGAAATTGTATAAGAAGGTGTATGGATGTGGAAGAAGCTAAAGATGTGTATGTGTCGAGTTTGGAAAGTATGGCGTTCTTTCATATCTACCTACCCCGACAGGAATATGACGTGATGGTAAGTATGTATGTAATCCCCACTTACAATAATTCGATTTTCCCTGAATAGCTTTTCTAATACAGACTACGAATATTTGTTTTCAGCTCAAATATTTGTTAATATACAGTTTGTCCTTAGGCTTTTACATAGCAAAATCTGTCTTTGGACTATATTCTCTGTCATTTTCCATCGGGTCACGAAATCCAATTACTGAAAATTTTGGAATACATTTTGTTTTTGTTTGTTTATTATCCGACAAGACGTTTAGTTTCAGATTTTCTTGTTTCGAGCGGGAAGGCAATTATCGTATTTAGATTTATATATTTCATTGGAATTTTTATTGAAAACAAGGTATTAAGGTCTTTATTGGGAAGAGGGAAAGTTATTTTATAAAGATTTGCAAAAAGTTTGCCCTGATTTACACAGTGTTTGCTCAACATTTCAAGTATCTTCTTATTATTTGTTTTACGTGTTACTCTTGAGTGAATTTGTGTTAAGTAAAGATACAAATATAATTAATTATACCTGATGATTGAGGCTCTGAATTAACAACAAAGGGAAATCTTATAAAACATTTCGACCGGAAGGCCTTTGACTTAGTTATATATTCCTAGACAAGCTCTCAACATTTCAGGTCAATCCCTCCACCAGCCACGCTGTTATGGCGAACAAAATACAGTACCCGGCGGTAAGTAATACACACCGGACTTAAGAAAGAGACTGTCGGCCATAATCGGCTAACTTTCGGCCGTCGCGATTTGTCAGTCGTTGTCAAGCGTTCTAGGGACAGAGACGAAGCTCAACAAAGCCGAAGTTAGCCGATTATAGCCGACAGTCTCTTTCTTAAACTCGATGTGTATTACATATCGCCGGTTATATATCATTTTTATGTAAAAAAATATTTTGTGGATCCAGCGCGATCTACACTAAAAGATGGAAATCTTTTAATTTTTTACGAGTGCGACATCGCGTAATTATGAAGAAACAACTGCTTAAACGAACTCCTCCTCCGATGGTGACATACCTGAGAGTGAAAATAATAGTAGCGACGGTGGAGTTAAGGGCTATCGTCACGGGAGAAGGAAAATGACTCGCAGCTCAGTAAATATACTTTTTAGTGGCCTAACAAGTGGCCAATACTTTTACAGAAAACTTCGAATCTAGCCAATACCCTTCGAATCTAGCCAATACCCTTCGAATCTAGCCAATACCCTTTGACGCCACTAGATCGGAGTAGCCAATATATCTATAGATGAACCGATGTAAGGCTGAGTGAAAACCACTTCGGATATTATTCACTCGATTATCATCGCAGTTTGCACATCTATGATATGTCGGATGTGTGCGTCTTGGACATTCTTCCATAAAGAAACATTTCAGAAACATCTAAGTTTTAAATTCAAGCATATCCGATAGTGACGTCAGCTAAAAAACATTGAATCATGTATTATATTTGAATGTCGATTAAATGATGCGTATCCGATCTTTTATGAAGATCTACTTTTGACGAATTATACTTTGATAACCGTAATGAGAATGCTCAATCCAAACATGTCTCTTTCCGTTTGCAAGTTTATAGTTGCTAGTGAAAATAACTATATAGAATTATCTAGAAGTATTCTTATTTGATAGAGCTTACTGCAATTTGCTTCAAGTGCATACTGTGTATTCTCAATGAATGCAACCAACTCGCCATCTTCATATGGTGAGTTGCATGGCCGCGGGGTAATGCACTGGAATTTTGTGTGGAAGGTCGCCAGTTCGAACTTCGCGTTGTGCTACTCCCCTCGAACGACACAGCCATTTTTTCCGCCTCGTATTCGAAGGTGTAGGGATACTTATGACTTCGGTCATACCTATTTAAAAAAAGGAAAAATGAACATGTCAGTGTGCTCTGGTTGTCTCACTTTGGGTGTGCCATCAGATCCACTACAGCGGTGTGGCCGGTGAATTTGCTGGGGTGCAACGGTTCCCTTCCTTGAAGAGGAGAAAAAAGAAGAAAGAGTTTAAAACTCCACGGTACAGCTTCGCTTTCCAACTGAATTGGTTTATTATTTGGCCATATGAAAACTGTGCAATTTGGAGGTGAAAATTCAACCTGAAGATGTACTCCGAGTCACTTGCATATTCAATTATGTGTTGTGCACTTTGAATAATTTTTTAAACTTTCATTTGAACGCCCAAATTCATTAGTCATTCGTTAAATATTTCTTGTCATCCAAGTCCGTTGGTTTGGATCCCCTCAGCGATATTTTCGTTCGAAAAATGTTCATTATACTAAAATTTTAATTTCATTAAAATGGGATTCGTTCAACACATTGTTTATGTATAGTACGTTCGTTCGATTCAACAAAAAATAATGAGTGAGTTTGTTGGTGTGCAACGGTTCACTCACTTAAAGAAAACACACTCCACGGCACAGTGTCTAACAGAATTGACGTTGGAACGGCGAGGGGATCCTCGACTACGAGGACCAGCAACGACAACCATTACGACGACGACCTCTGTGCTGGAAAATCCAAATTTCGTTGAATAGCGATAGAAAAATCTATAGTATTGATTTAATTTTTTCGACCAGGAAATCCAATTTTTCGAATTTGAATCCACTGAGGTGTGGGATTATTGCCAAAAAATGAACAAGTTCAGACTAAAAAAGAAACCATTACATAAATAATCTATGCCAACTTTAAAAGAGATAAAAGTTGATTGAATACATTTTGCAGTTATAACCCCGTGTATAAGGCACTTAATGTCTATTTTATTTAGATTTACTAAATCGCTATTTCTAAATAATTTCATAATGTGTCACTACTTCATAAAACAAAATATAGATTCTTTAGAAATGGGGAATTAAGTCGGCTTTTGATGAACATTTTATTTGTATTTGTTTGATAATGATAAGAAAATGATATGCAATTATCTAAAATAATGAAACCGATTCTGGGAGTTTTGTTTTTATCCTCTTTCCTATGGATTAACATAAGAAATGCATACTCTATTTTGATTTAGTTTGTGAAATTATGACTACAAAATTTACCATGCTACAAATTCATTTATTTGAAATGCCATGTATTATAATAATAAACACCAACATCTACACGGAACACTTTGAAGTGAAAAAAAAGAAAACTTCGAAAATCTAAAAACAGATGTTACCTAAAGGGCGATACTAATTTAGATATGTAACATAATAACAGATATCGCATTATTTTAACTTTTGTAAATAAAATAAGGCGCGAGGTGTAATACTCGTAATATTATTATAAAATTGAAATCGTTATCCACGCCGTGATGTAGTTTTGAATAAGTAGTAGCCGAGAATGAAGATTTAATAGTTTGGACATTTAGCTGTCAGTTGATTTGTCGGAACGGTATTGTTGTGTTTAATGCAATCTTTTTTAATATTTTTTTTCTTTTTGGAAATGCGAGTTAATATAATATACAATTTTTTATTTGTTTGTCCAAAAGCACCATTTTATAATTCTGAACAGTTCAGAACTAATATAAAATATTTTTAGAACCGCGCATGGCATGGGTTAATCGTCTAGTATGTAATATGTATACATAATATATGAAAAAACAAGACATACAAAACTAGTAAGATTAAAAGGATACTATTTTATTCTATGAATCTGTGTTTACTGAATTTCATGTGTCAACCCTAGCGAACTAGACTTTGTTTATATCTTACTGAGTATGCATGAAAATGTTTATATCTTACTGAGTATGCATGAAAATGTTTATATCTTACTGAGTATGCATGAAAATGTTTATATCTTACTGAGTATGCATGAAAATGTTTATATCTTACTGAGTATGCATGAAAATGTTTATATCTTACTGAGTATGCATGAAAATGTTTATATCTTACTGAGTATGCATGAAAATGATAAAAAAGTTCCTTTCTTCCAATTGTTGACTATTGTTTAATTCCTTTATAAAAAAATGTCATAACCTTCATAAGCTTTGAAACCTAACTATCAGTATGTACCAAATGAGTCAACCTTTGGCGTAATGCGTCAATTTAAAGAAATTAAAAACCCATTTCTCGATCTCCTCTATATATTAATCAAAAACTTATTTAATTTAAGAAATTGGGAATACTGAGATAATGCCCGATGTTTCTAGTCAATCACAACACCACTTAATCGATCGATTCTCGACAAGTATTATGTAATTGAAAGTATCTTATTTAAAGTATCTTATTTATCTGGGGATACGACAAATGAAAGGCGACAAACCCAGATCCATTAAAATAATATACTCGTATGTCCAAATTAAATTACCTGTTGTTTTTTCGCAAATTATGTATATTTCTTGTCATGTGTAATAATAAATAAATAATTTTCCTGTCTAACCAAATTTATTCGAGACACGAAATCTGATCAATAAATCTTCTGGGAATCGCTTTGTTTATGAAGTTATTTCCTATGCAAACCAATAAGTAAACTTTGGGTTTATTTATCCTCAACAATTTATTCCTCCCGCAAGCTCAAATACTCAAACTTATGTTATGTTGTGACAACAACCACGTTCCGATCCCTTATCTAATTTTTCGCACCCTTTTGTTCTTATCGAATTTGGTATTTTATTGTACGAGTATATCATGGACGCCAGATAGGCATAGGTTTTTGGCAAAAGACGTTATCTAAGGATGGTGAACATTAGGCCAGTTGCCATGCGGGTTATGTATCTTTGTTGAGTTTGTATTAAATACAGATAAATTTTATCTGTATCTCGATTATAGTATCACATCATGGATTTGAGGTGAAAGTTTGTTTTGTTATTATTGAAAGTCGTTACATTATTTAAATAACGGTAATATTTACTCATTTTGAATTAGCGATAAATATTTTCTTCAATCGGGGGCAATTCCTTATACCATAGTTTAATGAATTAAACTAACTATTTTTCATTTATATCTTAGGAATATCAAACATTATCAAAATCTGCCAATATGATAGTCCACAACAGTATTTTAGTACCAACTTTGGTTTATGGGAGTAAAACGTGGACGTGGACAAAGACTGAACGGTAAGCACTGTAGAAATACGTGCATTGAGCGGAGCTTGCATTACACGGAGTAACAATGTATTTAAAAATACGGAATGAAGTGATTTGGGAGGAACATGATCTTGACTGAGACAGATGACTTATGTAAGATGAAGAAGAGATGGTTTGGACTTTTGGAAACAATGAATGAATAAAGACTGACAAAACATAAATATAACACAAATTCGAGTGGAAAGTGAGATTGAGGTGACCATGGAAAGTATAATTGGATAAGATGAATGATATCATAGAAATCGCTTGAGTTTGATTTAAAAGATGTATGAATATAGACGAGACGAAATATATGGGTTGCGATAGGAAATTAAGACGCTATGTACTTTCTTCCTACCCCTACATGGAAACCGCGGGATGGTGTGTATGTATGTCTTATGAGTTTTTTTCCTATTCCCACATGAGTGTTATAACAAACGTTTTTTGTTTATAAAAACCACAAACCACTTACGTTATAAAGAAAACCACAAAGAGACTATGTTAATTATTTCATGTGGGGCAAGGTAATAAAGTGTTTAATTTGCGTACTTTGAAAGTACAACAGATGGGCTTTTACTTCGGTAGTTCGTTATTTTTGCCAACCGTTTATACCAACAAAACATAGTTTACTCAAAAATATGTATTTCGTGTTTATATTTACAGGATTTTATTTTAAAATGAGGCAAACCACCAATACATGATTTTTAGATCATTTTACATGACCCAAAGTTATTTTATGTTATTGTATTTCAGCGAGACACGTTTTTAAGTGAGATTGACATTAAATTGAACAAATAAAACCATGAATGATAAAAATACAATAACTTATTGTAAGCTAAATAAACCTGTATACTTTCAACATTTGTCCGCTCACTCAGCATTGACAATGACACATTTTGGTACCGTGGCTTTAACATATTTTCAAAAGATTTGCACTGCTGACTATTTTATTGCATGCAAGAACAGGTGGTGAGGGTGATCGATTAACGCGTGGTTAAGGTTGTGAGGGGGGGGGGTCTCGGTTTTTATAATTATTATTTTTGCAACAGTATGACTTCATTAAAAAATGTAGTAAAAATCCAAAACTGAAATGGTTACTTAATTATATCATTGTAATATATATAAATATTTTGGTACTAGTGTGCTAAGTAAGACTTTAGTTTTTTGCATGATTTAATTGGTAAAGTGCGCCAAGTTATCATCTTCACCAGATTACACAAGTGGATAGAACCTCTATTTCTTCCAACATTCACTTTTCCTCACGACCTCTGTGTTTAACGCTTGTGTTCCAACCCAGGGGGTTGAGGGCTCGATTCCCCTATAATTGGCAATACACTCAGTATTCTGTATAAAAATATGAAAGGATATAAGATCGGGCCAGGGTCTATTGTTTGTGTCTAAAATGAATTCGGAATTCGGCCAGAGAAGTTCGGGATTGTGCCTATGCACGTCTTTTGGGTATTTTAAGTAAAATGTTTTTAGTGGCATTTGTGTATTGAAAATTGTAAAATCTTACTAGGGGCTACAGTGCAGACTTATTAAACATAATTGTTTGTGTATGTTTCATCCTAACTCCGTGATTAAAAGTCAGCTCTCTCAGAACAGGTACTAAACCTAGTGAAATTACTGATGTAAACCATTCACTTATGAAAAAATATGGCTACATTTCAATAAACTAAAATAAAGGTAAAATGCTCACACATGCAAGACGTATGCGAGTATTGTTGTCTCTGCACGTGCCCGGTAGTATTTCAAACACGTGCAATGTCAAACTATAAGTTCCTTGTTTACTCCAGTGATTTTAAATCTAAAAGTTGAAGACAATATTTCTCTCGGACACGCTCTTAAGTATGCCCGAGTCACCAATTTGAAAATGTTGAAGGGTTACTATAAAAATGAATGAATGAAAGGAAATAAATATGATGCTCCAAGACACATTTCAGGAGAAGGTACGTTTGTTTTTAAGAGGAAGGCTTACGTATTATTTTATTTTATTACAACGTATGGTATACATTGTTACAATAGTAACATTCAAATTATAATTTTGAGTGTGCATGAATATAAACTTGTCACAAAAAGTATATAAACATTTACATTAATCATATACAAAAAATATCAGAAAGTAGTATGTACTATATATTCATACATTTAATGCAAATTTGAGACAGGCCAAGGCTCAGGTGATACAAATTCCTAACATACAATAAAAATAACAATCTGTTTGGAAAAAATTAAAACAAAAATATATGCGTATAATTTATCCACTCCAATTCACATTTAATAAAACGCACATCGAAACTTAAAAATATTTTCATACCTCGGAAAGTTTGGGAGAGAAAAAAAGCCAATAAAAAGAAAGTAAAATAAATCAACGAGAGTCACGCCGTAGCGTCAGATTTATGGTTTTAACAAATAAAAACGCACCCTAAGAGTTACCAATTATGCCCAGGACCGCAGCGTAGTCATTACCCAATCAATGCAATCTAGGTACGGGAAAGTTCAAGTAATATTTAGTTCTATAACTTGCACACCCTGTAATTCTCGTAAATCCTTCAATCTCGTACTTCTCGAAGGAATTCTGAAATCAATTAATTCCGGTAACATAGGACACCCAATTATTATTATTCCTTTTACTATTTTGAAAAGCAGGATCAAATCAGACATAACTCTACGATACGGAAGTCTCATCAAGTTTAGGAGCGATAGCAACATATTATAGTTTACATGATCATTTTTAAGACCGAGTGTGTGTCGATGACCGAGTCTTTACCAGTGTTGTACCCTTTTCATGAGTTGACGCATATACTAGCCAACATATCAGAATTTATAATGCAATCGAAGGTTTTTAAATTTTTAAATGTACGTTTATTGGTTTTGAGGTGTAATTGGTTCATCAAACACCACGAGTGTAATTTGTTAAGACCTGTTTGGATCCCATAACAATCATTCTCACTTTTAATCCTACTAAATATCTTGATGTGGTTTGCAAGGATCAAGTATTTCGACCCTTCAAAACACGCAGATATGTCGTTAATTAAAAATGTGAATAACACTGGCCCCAAATGCGACCCCTACGGCACACCGCTTGTCAGATTGAATTATCCGGAAATCGCTCCTTCAATTTTCATTGCATGGTTCTCCCACATTATGTTAGAAGGAGAAGAAACTACAGAATTAATAAGTTGAGAAAGTGATTTCTCTGTAGCACAAAATGCTCTTTCATAACCACCACCCATAGAAATAAAACACTATGAACATTTTGATCGCTTGCTCTCTAAGAAATGCACCCTGACTATAAATACATTTTAAAAATATATTTAGAGCTAAAATATGAATTTTGTACTTGGACAGTTTTGAAACTAAACTTCTGATTTGTGTTCCTACCGTTTTGGATCCGATCCAGGGACTGTGATCGTGGTCGCTAAATCCCGCTTGGTGAGCGCGGAAATACTTTATTCGCAAATCATTCGCATTATTTATATTGACACCGACAATATTCAACTTGTCCGCGTTTGAATTATTTAATTGCATTAATTCACTACATCGCAATACGTTTTAAGTAATGACAATAAGGATGAAAAAACTAAAGTCCACGTAACACGATGCAGAAGTTGCATGAGATTTTTTAAATCGTAAGAAATATTTAAATTCGATAATCAATATTGGATAGTACCTACATATAAACAAATGATTTGACATGAAATTCGTCGATTGGTTCAAACCCCAAATTGTGTAGTTAATCAGTCTTCAAGTCACATTCAACTTTAATTCAATATATAATATAATCAATGGAATTCTTTCAAACGTAACAATTTTTCGCTTGAATTCTTGCTCTCTCTCTCTCTCTCTCGAATTGTAATGAAATAATAAAACGTGTGGTTGTACCGATTCTCGAAAAAATCTTTATTTTTATTAAAATTTGAATAACTACAATGATTTGGATAGTACTTTTAAAAAAAATAATATATCTATTCATTCTGCTTTAACCAAATCTTCTAGCCCCCCATAAAGTTGATTTATTTATCTTTCGTTACAATCCAGTCCAACCTCTTCCAAAATTTATTTTCACCAATTTGGTCCCACCAAGTTTTTGAAGTGTTGGTGTGTCATCGGGGGCGTTCTACAAATAATTTGATCGGTACATTATATAAACAAACATTACATATTTTTTAAATCAGAATGTGATTATATACAAAATATTTATAATTATATTTGTTAATTTTACGCTTATTTACCTCGCGGCGTAGGGACAATCACTTTAATCTTTATTCATTTATCGTCAGATTAGTTTCATGCGATTATGCCTAGCATTTCGGGATATTTATTAAATAATCATGCGATTATGCCCAGCATTTCGGGATATTTATTAAATAATCATGCGATTATGCCCAGCATTTCGGGATATTTATTAAATAATCAATGCCAACATATTTTTTCTCCGAAGTATCCAATCTCACGAGCGAATGGAGTACAGACTTATTAAATATTCTATGTGGTTAACTGAAAATTAAGTTAGTTCATAGTTATAATACATATATGGTATACTTTACATAAGATACACATTTGTTTATAGGTAAATAGCCTTTGGCAAATGTTTGTTTTATAGATTACTAAAGAAAATAAAAAACAAAATGGTTGATTATGTACATATAAATTCAACGGGTATAAGTAAGCTGTCTCAAATCAGAAAATAGATTGTCTTAAAAAATTGTGAAAATTTCAATAAAAAATATGTAATGTTCACTTTACGGAACATTGTGCCATGTTTGGCAACTTTTTAACATCCAATGTTTGTAAAAAATATATTGCAGTGTCTCTAAACACTTTTGTAATATACTTAGTGGATACTCAATCATCAAGGTTCATATTTGATATACCATATGTATTGCTTCAAATTAGCGAAATAATTCTTAAGCATTCAATTAAAAAAAAAACAGATTACTGATCTTGTCTTGTGAATCAGTAATGCTGTAAAATTACGCTTGATTTTCAAGTAATCGATAGTTATTTTTTTATTCGTATGATACCCCTCAACATGCCCGAATTAGCGAAGGAGATATAAGAGTATAGTTGTGATCGGTAGATAATATAATTTTCACCCCATTGATCGAGCCTTCGGGATAGGAATCAATATCAATAGAATAGGTACGGAACTTCGTACATGTTGACCATTCTACCACACGTGAAAAAGTAACAACGCTCGCATATACCCAGCGCGCGGATATTGTTACCATTAGAGGTTTTTTGTTAGACCTGGACTCTTTTTTCGGTAACCATTGGAAATCGTACCCGAAATCACCAATTCAAGTCAAGTATCTTACTAATAATAAGGTCAAGAAAGGCACCATTGTTAGGAGTAAACATTTATTTACATTATTTTTCCCTATTCTATTTTTCCCTATCTCTCCTGTCTCCAAGTCATTAGGATACTAAAAATTGTTTTGTATGTTTTTTTCGTTACTTTATTCTATATTTGTACAACAATTTTAGTTTGTTCTGTTTTTTTTTCTGTTCTGTGTAATCTAAAAAATATTAGTTGGAAGAGATTGATTTAAGGCAATACATATGCCGATTACATATGCATACAATTAAGTTCCAAACAAATTAAATAAATAATAAGGATTTTCATAAAAATCAAACATGGCTCTTGCAAACAGACGATTGTCCTTACTCTTCAGATACTGAATCTAAGAATAAATCGGTTTACCTTAGAAAACGGTGAGTTGTAGATTAAATTGAGCAGTATCAAAACACTATTCTCGGTGAAGATTCTCTTCTATTGGCGCTACGACAAAGTATTAGAAAGACATTCTCGAAACTGAAAATCACATAAAAATACAAACTCTAGAGAAATTAGATTTACACTTGAGGGTAGATTTTGATAGAAATACTACATAGTGCAAAGGATCTTATGTATACAACTTCCGGAAAATTTCAATACGCTTTGTTCGATCATGACCATAGACTCCAAAACTACCCTTCGGTAAAATTTAATCTATACATTTATTTATTACTGGCTTATAATATGATATTTCCAAAGGAATGCAATTTATTTGAGAGAAATGGTCAAATTTTTTCAGACTTTTATATTATAAATTTTTTGATACTATCGGGAATCGAACCCGAAATCTATGGGTGAAAGTCAAGCGTCTTAGTAACTAGGTACCTGAGGTTGATCTGTTTTAAATGTTTTGTTAAAAAAAGTGCGTTTTGTTAAAAAAATATATAAAAAAAACAATTAAAATGCATCCTTGGGGTGATATCGATGTTTAAACGCTGCTAGAGAAATAAATCAACGATTCTCACAAGCCATGAAATGCTGCCAGGTACTGTTAATAATGTTCTAATTCATTTATTCTATAAATGTGTCGGAAAGGGACTTCCTTTCACCGAAGCTCCTTATCTCTGATATACATGCAAGCATTTATTTTTTCCCTAAATATATAAATGTACATAGTTCAAATGAATTTATTATTTTTAATTTCTTCTCCTGATGTTTTTTATTTGTGTTTTTTAAATTTTTTTTTACTACTAGAGTTATGTTACCCCAAATGAGCTCCTTTTTATAAGAATCACATCAAAACCATGTTCAACAACTCAATTATTAATTTGCTACTACATCAGAATATGATTCAACATCTGCTTGTGTCACATATCATCCATGCATTAAAAATCTGAAAAGCATTTGAAGTCATCCCGATAGAGATTACAGCGAAGATTCCATGACTACATGATTCAGGGTCTGTAAAGTTCCACGGGACATCTAAACTAGCCAGTTTGTATACATATGTTACAAATGAATAAATGCATTACAGTAAAGTGTATCCGTGTTACAGGTGACATTCCTCATGATGCCGTTGGAGATGGCGTGGTCATGGACCGTGTCCTGGCGCGCGGGAGATCTGGCCTGCCGGTTAATGGCCTTCTTCCGCATCTTTGGCCTGTACCTCTCCAGCTTCGTGCTTATCTGCATTAGTGTAGACAGGTGAGTCGTTCAGTAATCCTGAAAATAGAAGTTCGTGAATTATGTCCTGGCCTAGTTGTTGTATTTTCGGGTGTTGAAAAGTCAATATCATTATATTTAAATATATCACTAACAACCAATTGAGCAAGTGATGGAGTTTAGGTATCTTGGAGTGAGCATCAGTAGCAATGGAAATCTGTATAATGAAACCTTGAGACAGGCCAATAAGGCGGCTGCAATATCGGGATGCCTAAGAACACCGGTGTGGAATAATAAACACATTATAATAGAAAGTAAGGTCAGAGGGTACAAGACATGTGTGAGACCGAAAGCCACCCACAGAATAGAGACCAGAGCAGACACATCTAGAACAAAACCTCTCCTGAGAACCTCGGAAATGAAAACACTGAGATGTATAACCGGAAACACACTAAGAGATAGAATCAGAAACACCGAAATAAGGAGAAAGTGTAGGACGGAAGACATCGTCAGGTGAGGAAGACAACGAAGGCGATACTGAAACGAACATTTAAACAGAATGCAAGACGACAGACTTCCACGTGTCGCCCTTCAAGGGAACCCAGCCGGGAGAAGATTGCCGGGAAGACCTCCGAAGAGATGGCGTGACAGGTGGCAATCCACGTCACAAGAGGGGGGACAGGTGGAACAAACAGATCATGATCTATAGGAAGAGGAAGAAGAAGAAGAACTTACAACCGTTTTCTACTAACTGAAGAATAAATAATTCCCAGTGATGTATCTATTCTCATCTATTCATTACCGTTTTACGTCTGTATGCAACTACGAAAGTCCAGATTTCGCCACCCCAACTGGTATTGTGTTTTTTGTTCTTGGTTTTTTGCTGTCAAGGGTATATCATTGGAATATGGCATTCACCCGACGCTAGTCCCTTATACTCGTATTTAGAATTGTGATCCAGTGTCATCTCCAAACGAATTATTCAAATTATTATATCAGTTAAGCCCTTCTCCATAGCCCTCTTCAAATATCTGATTATGACTTATCAAATTCAATTTTTTGTTGAGCATTACATTGGTGTTCCTAAAACATTGATGTTATCTTAAAAAATGGAGAAATGAATGCTAATTTATTACTTAGTGCTCAAGTTGACGAACACCTGTCAGAAGGAGTGTTACTATGAAGATTTTGCTAATGGACTCTTGCAAAATCTTCACAGGATGATAAGTCAGAAACTGTCCACACACAGGAAAAAACTTGTTAAGGACACAAAGCAATTAACTGTCATTTTTTAGTGTTTAACGAAGGCTTCCTACCTCCTCTCTTTCAATTTCTATCTATTTTTTTGTTAATCCTTAGGTCACTGAATGTGAGGTAAGTCAGAGTTTTCCTAGTCTTTGTCATTGTTGAACTCATTTGCAGAATCCCCATGCTATTAAAACTTCAGTTTTACCTCTTTAGTGTGATCGTCAGTGATAAAAAAACCAGTCCTTAATGCGCACTCCATTCCACAGAAGTCGCGTAGTAGTACATATGGGTCACGCTGGCGCATTTTCGATTCACGCTGCCTATTTCTCATACCTCTAACTATTGCGGTTCGTCAACCCGCCAAGTCAGCAACTTTCTTAGTGTTTGGTCATTATTCGAATGTCTTCCATATCAGGACATTAAATAATGTTTCATGAAAAACTTCCATTTTTGAATAGCAATCATAATGTGTAATGAAATGTTCCATTTATATTATTTTCTACATTACTCTATGTTCCGCCACACTTTCCTCTCACATACCGCTACAACATGGACAGTACAAAAATAATAATACTGTAAATTTATTCTAGATTTTCTTCTCCCTAGTTCCATCCCACTAAGTGGAGTCGGCATTTCGAGTTTTGTCTCTTCCCTCAGCGCTGGGATGTTCACCTCACTATCCATATTTTTTTCTTAGACGGCCTCTTCGTCCTCTCTCAACAATCCCCAGTCAGTTTATCTGAACCTTTTAACATTTTTAAAGTGTTTTATCTGCTTCTGCAGGTACTATGCGGTGCTGAAGCCTCTGCAGCTGAATGGTGGAGACCGGCGCGGGAGAGCCCTGCTGCTGGCTGCTTGGATCTCCTCGGCCATATGCAGTGCGCCGCAGGTATAAACTATACAACGATCATTCTTTGGAATGTAGGCAGGCTAATGGCATATGAGCATTTATGATGATGTTTTAGTTCACTCTCTTTGAGAGTTTTTGTATTAAAACGTAGGGGCCTAGGAGAGATGTTGAGACACCAAATAAATATAGTATAAATATAGTATAAAACGTAATTCATATTTTTTAAACCCGCAACAAACTATTGGTGAGTTGAAATAAAAAAAAACCTAACGAGTTAAAAATCCAACTTTTTTTTATTAGGGCATGTATTGAGAATATCATATGACTGTATGCTGTAAAAAGTCACATCTAGATGACGACTTTCACGAAGAGGATCTAGAAACCGTTCAGTCAAACTGACTAATGACTGGAAGAACATTCTTGGCAGGGCCTTGGCCCAGATTTGCCCAGAATGCGGTTGCACCATTCAATTCCGATACTAGAGGGGTCGAGTTACGTTCCTACTCCTCCCTACACCCAAAGGTTCAATTAACGGAACCAAAGATAATTATGTCTCTCGGTCATGTTTTCTAACATAACTATGCTATAAACTAATGTATGATACGCTCCGTAGTCTAGTTGGTAAGAGACTGGTCTTCCATTCGGGGGCCTCGGGATCGATTCCTGATGCTACCAAAAAAGGGATATCAATTAAGTTTAGAGTTCGTCTAGTGACAATAACCTAACATGCACTAGACGTGTACGTATGTTGTTGCGTGTCCATGTGTGGTAGTATTTCCAGCATGTACCATGACGAACTGTGAGTTTCTTGCCCACTCCAGTGGTTCTAAATCCAATGATTCAAATATATAGACGATAGGCAATCCCTGATGATCGAATTTGATTGTCAGCTATTTTTCAGATGGACGACACCTATTCGCCTATTGGATTATTGTCACAGACTTGACAGATCATACCCTAATTTCCGATGACAAAAACATCAATGTTCCATGACGATCCGCAGGTTTTTACCTGCTGCAGCCTTTCATTTTTATGTTAGCAGATTTTTATATCGCACTATTTTTGAGTTGCTTGATGCGTAATACAATTAATGATATGCAGCATACACGTATTAGCAACAGAAAAACATATTAGGTGTACAAATAAGTTTCCGCCGTTTTTTATAAAAAAATGGGCATTTATTGTGAAAGAACGGAACCTCATGTTTTATTCGAAGTAGTACCCATCGCTTGCCACTACTTTTCCCCATCTTTCTGTCAGCATACGAATACCGCGTCAGTCATCATCATCATCTTTTGAGGCTATCCACGAATCGACTCAATTTTTGGTATCTTCATATGACGTGAAGTGCTGCTCAGACAGGCCATGCGTCATCGATCAAAACAAGTGGTAATCAGAAGGAGCAATGTCTGGTGAATACAGCGGGTGGGGTAAAACTTCTCAATTGAGTGTTTCCAAATAGGTTTTGACCGGTGCCGCAACATGTGGACTAGCATTATCATGCAGGAGAATAATTTTGTCGTGTCTGGCGTAGTAGTGGGCGCGCTTTTCCTCGAGTGCTCGACTCAATCTCATCAATTATGTTCGGTAGACAGCCCCAGCAATGGTTTCATTCGGTTTGAGCAACTCATAATACACGACACCAAGCTGATCCCACCAAATACACAACAAGAGTTTTTTTCCATGAATATTTGGCTTAGCCGTAGATGTTGAAGCATGACCAGGGGAACCCCATGATTTCTTCCTTTTTGGATTATCATAATGGATGCATTTTTCATCACCAGTGACTATATGGTGCAGAAAACCCATTCGTTTATGCCTGGCAAGCAGCATTTCACATGTGGAAAATTGGCATTCAAAGTTTCTCCGTGTCAGTTCATATGAATCCCAATTTCTTTGTTTTTGAATCATTCCCAATGATTTCAACCCATGTGAAATTGCTTGTTGAGTCACTCCTAATGTAAGTGCAAGTTCTTCTTGCGTTTGGCACGAATCTTGATCCAATAATACTTCCAATTCCGCGTCTTCGTACACTTTCGGCCTTCCGCTACGTTCTTTGTCTTCGATGTCAAATTCACCGTTCTTAAACTTTTGAAACCACTCACGACAACTTCTCTCACTTAAGGCAGCCTCACCATATGCTTCTACAAGCAATCGATGCGCCTCAGCTGCAGATTTCTTCAAATCGAAGAAGTAAATCAAAAGTTCCCGCAAATGACGCTTATTCGGCTCAAAACTTGACATTTTCGAACACAAAAAAATATGTTATACTGATAAAAATTCACTAATATTTCAAGGTCATGTTGTTGACAGATGTCCAACCTTACGATAATGACATTTTACATCTGACAATTTTAACCATAACTTACTGGTGGCGCCAACTTTTGTCAAACGGCGGTGACTTATTTGTACACCCAATAAATTCAGGTGTAAAAGGGTTCGAAAGTGAATCTGCCAGGAATCGAACTTGTTTAGCTTGAATACTAACTTTTAGATCATGGCCGCCGACATGCCCAAAGGTTCAATTACTGGAGCCGAAGACAATATTGTCATCCGGATATGTCGGAGAGCCACTATACGAATTAAATAGATGAACAAACTTGGTATATGAAAACTAAAGCATGGTCTCTCCTGCAGGTGGCGATTTTCCACGTGGAACGGCATCCTAACGTGACGTGGTACGAACAGTGCGTCTCTTTCAACTCCTTCCACAACCGTTCACTGGAATTGGCTTATTCGCTGCTCAACATGGCGCTCATGTACGCTGCACCTTTGGTCGCCATAGTCTACTGCTACGCCTCGATCCTGCGGGAGATTGTGCGCCGCTCTAGAGACTCTATCGATGGTGAGTCAACGTTTATGTATTTATTGAGACATGCATATCTTCACGGCGGGTCCCTTGTGAAGTAGGTAGAGAAAACAGATTTTCAAACATTTCTATCCAAAAACAAAACTTTCGCCTCCTCTACATTCATCATCTCGTCATACACAATCGTCTATTGTTCGTATTTTTCACTGAAACTTCTTTTAAAATCTGGTTCAGTTGATCCAGTCATGTTTTCCTCGGTCTACCTCTTATACGCACACATTGCACTTCTGTCTTGTTCACTCACTTGTTCATTATTTTCCTCCACATGTCCAAATCATCTCAAATCTCCTTTCTTCATCTTACTTAAAACATTCATTATATCCATGCATTCATTTCTGATGTTTTCCTTCGTACATTGACAATAGATTTTTTTTTATTAGTACACGCATCTCCACAGCATTAATATTAATTTTACCTTTCTTATGCTAAGTCCAAGTTTTACTTCCATGCATCAAGGTAGGCGTCAACACGCTATATATTGTCACTTTTGCTATTTTTGATATAGCGCTGTTGTTGTGTATTATATTGAGTGCTCCGTTTACCTTATTCCCTGTCGCTTCCCTTCTTTTAATGTCAAAATACTGTCAGTTTATTAATAAAGGGTACAATGTACCTCATATGATATAATAATCATATAAAATCGAGCAGTGAGTCCTTCATACATTACAAAAGACAAAATATAAACAAAAAATAAACGATTCAAAACAATAACATAAAAAAATAAATGAAATGGAACAATCATAACAAAAAATTAAACAACTCATAAACGTGTTAGTACATATGCCATACTCTCATAAAAATGTAAAAATTCAACTATATTCATAGTCACACACAATATGGGACCGTCATAAGGCGGACATCCCGCACTGCACCAAACCTGAATGTCAAGAGTGACGCTTCTCTTGACATTCAGGTGAAAAGGAGAATATAGATACACACAAACAAAAAATCTACACGTGCTTAGTATAAGCGCAACCAAACGTCAAAATAGTTCCCACAACACTCGAAGTCTCAAAATGCCACTATAACTATCCCTCGATTTACGCGGTTTCACCTTAACATACATGTTTACCAACCCATCTTTAGCCTCTCCTAGATCCATTATATCTTCTTAAACAACTTCTACGATTTCTCTGACTTTCTACGATTCTTTCTTTCAGAATATCATTAACTGGTCCAACCATACTTTCATTGGTCTTTCTCTCACACGCCTTCCACTCGCATTTTTACTGTATATTTGTATCGTTGCTCTTTTTTTATTCATTCGTTCCACATGCCCCAACCATCTCAACGTACTTAAGCTCATATATTTATCCCTTTTCATTTTATTCCGTATTCTGTTATACATTGTCACTTCATGTATTATTTTCAATGCACGCATGTCTACAGCATTTATTCGGCTCCTCTCAGTCTTTTCTACGTCAACGTTTCTCTCCCATACATTAACGTTGTTTCACAACCTCCTGTGACCTAGATGGTAAGACGCCTGTCTCCCAGCTAGTAGATTGCGGGCTCGATTCCCGTTGGAACATAGATTTTAAAAAGGATTACAGTCTGGTTTTCACTTAAGGCATATTTAACATCTTTTTGGTTGGTAGGAAGATAATGCTACATGGCCCGCTATAAGCCCGCCATGTTGTACTGTATGCAACGAAAGTATAATACAATACAATATAAAGTTGGCAATAAACTACTATTGTGGACTCATCTTTAGCAGATGCTCGACCTCGTCTATATATTTTTTTTAATATTCTCGAGTGAATTATACATCTGAACGAATGTGAATTTATCTCAATCAGCGTACTCTGTACTGAACTCAAGGTTAGTGGAGAGGTAGACTTGGAACATAAGGAATAGATTCTGCAATTTTCACATTATTCAATTAGACCAGGGCTCTCCAAACTACGGCCCGCAGGCCAATGCCGGCCAGCGAGCACCACCATTCCAGCCCGCTACCGCGGGCCGGATATGCTCGGTATCTGGCCCGTCATAGTTTGTTTTGATTACATTGTAAAATTTACAATGTAAGTATCACAAATCGTACAAAATAATAATAAGATGTTTTTATTTAACGACCATTTAAGAAACACAATAATTGACATGCATAATGAAATTGAACATTTTAACTATAATTAATGATATGAGAACGGATCGGAGTCCACCCCCGCACCCTGCGCCATAGATATCACACTCGCCGGCTAGTCCCAATACGAAAATTTGCGCGTAATTCAAAACTACAGTATGTTGGTATGATGAGCTTGCTAGGTCTTGGCCCTTAGGACTTAGCGGAGGAGTCAGTGTGGCCCTTAGGCTAAAAAGTTTGGAAACCCCTGAATTAGACCATTAAAAAGTACCAATGTATTGATAAATAATATGTTTACCTGTAAATAAAAAAATATATATATTTCAAACTTTTGATTTTTAATAAGTTAGAAGATTCGTTTTAAGTCTTTTTTGTACCTTTATTCGTCATTTATAGTGCCTTTATGTGAATATGAAGAAACGGAAAGAATGGGTGAGTTATGGTCAACAAGCAACTCCCAGAGCGAAACAAGGTTTGCATCCGCGCAAGACGATGATTTGCATCTGGTGGGATTGGCAAGGCGTCATCCCCTATGAGATACTTGAACACAATCAGACAGTCAACGGGAAACTATATATTATGCAAATGCAGCGGCTCAACACTGCAATTCAACAAAAAAAAATCGGATCGGCAATATGGTGTTATTCTGCAACACGATAACGCCCGCCCTCATATCGCCAACATTACGAAAAATGCCATTCAAACGCTTGGTTGGGAAGTCCTGCTGCACCCTCCATATTCTCCAGACCTCGCGCCGTCGGTTTCCACCTTTTCCGGTCACTTTCGAACAATTTGCGCGGCGTTTCCTTCAATAATGATGTCGAATTGCGGATATGGTTGGATGAATTCCTCGAGTCAAGACCGGATGGTTTTTATCGCACAGGCATTGAAAAACGTAGAACGTTGGCAAGAAGTTGTTAAAAATGAAGGAGAATACATTATTGACTAATTTGTTGTAATTTTTTTTGTTGTGTCCTCTTGTTCTCTTCATTTGAAAAAAAAACGGACACAACTTATGTTAACACCCAATACAATGGGCGTGGCCGTCGTGGTATCTGTACATACACGTTCTTACTTGTCCAGACCATAAATATTTGTACCTTAGTGGTATTTTCCCATTTTATGTAAGTCTTTTGCCTCGATTTGCGTGATTTCGATTTATGCTAATGTTCTTACAACGTATCCACCACGTACGTGATATACTATAGAGGGATGGGGGTATATAACTTTCAAAGAAAATGAAAAATATATAGATATAAAAAATCGATTACTGAACAACAAATTGAAAATAAAGTATAAAGGACGGAAGTAGACAGCTGTAACTTTATAAAGCTCATCCAGCATAGAAAAAAATGTACTCCTATTTGCTGGTGCTTTCCCGGTGTTCAGACGCTGGTCTCTGTCACCTGTAATTAATGACGACATCTACGACTTATCTAAATTGATCCCGGTTTCTCGCCAACTTAAACTGATGAATTAAAAGTCCCGTCGAATTGAAATATTTCTTAGCTAAAAGAGTCTGCAGTCTGCATACCTACACTCCTTGAATTATTTTTTTATAAAACATCATATCGCAGCCAAAAGTAATATCAAGACGCCGCCATGATTAAAAGGTGTATGAAAAGTATATCATATCACTTCACATCAGAAAGAATTTAATTGTTTGAATATGACAAATAAATGCCAAATTCATGTAGGTATGGCCCCTTTGTCGTACCGCCCCTTTTTATCGCGCCAAAGCTTAATATTCAGAAGCTATAATGTTACGCTAAAGTAGATATTGTATATTGGCTTTCTGTCGTCCTTTACTTCCCATGCGATTCGATTCTGGAACTAGTTATCAACCAATATTAGACTCGCATCAACATTTGATGTATTTAAAAAGCTGTTAAAACATAATTATTTCATGGCACCAATTTTACGTGTTAAATTTCCGATATTCCTCTCCTCTCCAACGTCTTTTTCTTTTGATTGATAATATCTCACTTTTCTTATTGTTATTTATGCTATGAAATTTCCTTTCTTTACTTTTGTTTGGTTGGTTGAAAGATATTGTAACCTGGCAATACGCCTGCTAGAATGTTATAAAATGAAGTTTTGAATATTAAAAAAAAAAACAAATAAATTTGAAACAGAAAAGAACTCTCTTCAATCCAATTTAAGACCGACCGAAGTTTTTAATGGATCTTAAGTGGTTTTTAAGTGATCGCGGAGACAGGTGAGAGAAAGAGAGCAAGAGGGAGGTGTCCTATAAGACGGACCAAATAAAGTAGTTAATAGAATCCTCTTTAAGTGCTGCATTCAACAATTCCAAGGACCGGGAAGGATGGCGACATGTAGTTCACCAAGTTCCAGACATACGTATAATAGAGGACCACGACACTCAGCATTGGGCACTCGATGAAGAAGAATTATGCTTGTTTAGACTTTTCTGTTTTTTTCCTATGCTTTTCCATCTTTGTAATTATTGAGAATTTATATAATATTCATAAAATATATTTTGTTAATCTTAATGTTACATTGATCCCTTGTTACATTGATCACGACTGCTCTGTAAAGAACGTTACGAACTAGAAGTACAATCCCTTTTATCCCCTACTCAAATATGTCGCATTGGTTATCAATCCCCCTGTATATCAATCACCCTGTATACCAGGTGTAGACAACCTCTTTGGATCGTGCGTCGAAATCGGCATTTCCTTAATAATCGCGGGTCGGACATGTATTTTTTTTAATTATTATGCATAGGTATATCAAAAATGTTATATATAGTAAAACAGGAGTTAAGTTCATTCCTTTACTACCTACTTTACCCCCACCTCTTTATTACTATAAATTATTATTATTTCTTAAATAAACTGCATAAATATGAAAAATAATGTATTTTAATTAGAATGGTAACACAATGTATTTCAAATAAAATCCTTTTGTCGGTTAAAAAGATATACAACCATTCATAAACACTAATTATTATAAAGTCTGTATTTATTAGCATACAGTTCCCTTTCAACGTTCGCAATAAACTACATAAATGTATTTTTTATACTTGGCGCCTGTTTTTAAACTGATGACCATTCTGGTCTAGACACTAGACATTGCTGGCAACGCGAAGCAACGGAATCACAAACATCGAGAATTATTTCATTTGGTATTTGGGCACATTCTCTTTCAATGGCTACTCGTAATTCATCAATGGTTTCAGATTGTTTAGCATAAACTTTATTCTTGAGAAATCCCCAAAGGAAAAAGTCTAATATCGCGTTTTCGTACTTCCAGTAGTACTTCAAAATAAACTTTCTTTGTTCAAAACTTATTCAGGTTTCATCCATTATTTCTCAACGGTAAATCTAAAACAAAACAAAAATCAGCAAGTTACCAGCTATTAAAGTGTGAATACATTTTTTGCGACACCCTATATTTAAAATAATAATGATCATGCACAGTTCTCGTTCAACGTCGTGTCGATGAATCTACTGTGGGCAGATTTATACCACACAGGAAATGCATATTCTACGACCGAGTTGTAGAGGGCCATAACTGGCACCCTCAGAGCACGAGGGCTCGCCCCCCCCCTCACACAGGTGCTTATAAAAATAATAATGAAAAATTATGCATTTAACATTTTTTTAATTATTGTTATTTTTATTAAATCATTTATCATTTATTAAAGCGTGTTATCCATGCTTGCTGTATACTACCGAGACGTTTAAAAAATGGGCTATTTTGAGCTAGTATCTGAAACAAATCATTTCGTCTTTTTTATATCTGTCAATATTTGCCCTCAAGCCCAAATACTTAATTTCAAAAATAAATTTCTTAATTTCAAACATCTTTTATCAAATTTTTCGTTGAAGTTCGCAAAAATTTAACCTCGTTTTAATCTCAATTGTTATTTTTTTCTAAGAAATGTTTTCTTTATATATCTTGATTATATTTACTTGTTATTATTATTTCTCAACTGGGCATTAATTTGAAAAAAATAAATGAATTGTTATGAAAATTAATCTTTTAACGTTTTCAAAAAACACAAATTTGTTCCTTTGTTCGTTCCTTTTCAGGGATACTGTAAATGAGCTCTATAAGCTCATTTACAGTATCCCTGAAAAAGTGGGATTTTATTATTTCCCACGTTTCATACAAAATTTTGCGTGTGATTTCCCATCTTAACATTTCATATGAATAATTATTACAAATATATAAATCCTAGTCTTAGTACATACATACATACCATCTAGCCGGTTTCCAGCAGGCGTAAGCAGAGAGGACAGATCGCTAGACTTTCCTATCTCGACACACATTTTGCCTCTCCACATTCATACAGCTTTTACGATTTCACTTACATCTTACATTTGTTTTTTTGAAAATATCATTCGATTGGTCTAACCATATTTTCCTTGGTCTTCCTCTTACACACTTTCCACTTACATTGGCACAATATATTTGTTTTGTTAGTCTTTCTTCGTTCATTCGTTCTACATGCCCAAATCATCTCATATTGCCCGTCCTCAACTTACTCAACATGTCAGCATTAAGTTAAAATTCATCCCTCATAACTTCATTTCGTATTCTGTCATATATTGTTATCCCATGTATTCTTCTCAGTTCTACGCATTTCTACAACATTTATTCGGCTCCTATCAGTCTTTTTCCCCTTCCACGTTTCAGTCACATACATCAAAGTTGATACTAAAATACTTTCGTGCCCTTTTACCAGACAAGAACCATTTTTTTGTTGGATACCATCGGGAAATGAATCCAAAACCTTCGGGTGGAAGTCAATCATTTACCAACTAGGCCACGTAGGTTGTTAATTAGATGACAAGCGGATTTATAATTTTTCTATATATTTCCAACCATCACCCGAGCCACAACAGTCCAGCACAGATCCCCGATAGATCCATTACTCCGTAACATTATATCTCCAGGCGCTGCGGGCCTCGATCCATTGTTTTGGAAAAACAATGTCCAAACAGGATGATGGCTCCAGTTCGGGGGCGATGGTCTGGAATATCTATTACTACTATCTTATATCTCCTACTTTCCTATTGTCTTTCATTTTTTTTTCTTTCTTCGTTTGTTTTTGCTACGCTTTGCGGGGGGATATTATTTCACATTTATTACCTTGTAAAATTTAATTAATAATTAAATTTGTTTTTCAAATATTTCGGGCTTTATTTTGTGGAACTCCATAAGTTTTTTAAAATTTATTTAACATTTCATTGCAAATACAATCCCGCGTGCTTATATCTCTTCCAACAACCAGACAAAAGTAAATAAAGCAAGTTACATGGTCGCAAAAAATATCAAAAGATTATTTATATTTATGAAATTTATGGACATATAAATATTAAAGTAAAAATGAGATAATAAAAGGGAAACGAAATGATTGTGGAGAGGCAAGAAAAATCAGGAATGAAACATGTTATATTACTAACTAGAAATTAAGAATATTTTCAGTCGCTTCTTACATTGGTTTGTAACTGGTTCCAGAGTCTCACTGCATGGACAGCAAAGGATGACGTAAAAAAAGAAAAGCGGTGAACTGGATAGGCCAATAAACAATCTCTGTCTGTTATTGAGTTAACAAAACTACTTTTTATTGCCATACGGTAATCACTTTTAACTAACCAGACAAGAGTTACGTAAATAACTGTCATTTGATTGATGAAAGGTAACAACATTATCTTTCACCTAGCAATAGTCACTTATCAAAGGGTAACGACGACTTCCATTGCCTAGTTGGTAAGACGCTTGTCTCCCAACCCGAAGGTTGTGGGTTTGATCCCGGCTTAAAATCAGATTTTTTTAAAAGGATTTCAGTCTGGTTTTGTAACCCATTTGATTTTCAAGAAACATAGCGTTGTGTATGAATGATCAATAAACCATTTAAATATAATATAATAAATAAATTTCTAAGGCTTAACATTTACAATGAATAATTTACATCCCAAAACAATAAGCAAATAATTTTCTAAAGACGTTGTTTATCCGCACACAAAGAAAAAATCTTTACGATTTGTAAATAAAATGATGATTGATGTCAAAATTTCCATATTTTGTATAATAATTTGTATTTCCATAATGAATTGTCGTCACCTTTGGAGCGCCTTGTTTTCAATTTATAAAAGGCAGCTTATATGCTTTATTTAAAAAATTCAGATAAAATATCTACAATAAATAACAAGTATAGTATACTATTCATTCTGCCTCTAATTTCTGAACCGATATCTAGACAAATCTTCGTCGTCGTTGCTGGAGTTCTAATTTGAGGGTTCCCTCCTAATTTCAATGTCAATCTCGGGCTTCTCCACCACAGCATATATGTTACTATCAAGCCGTTTGCCTGCCGGGGTAGACAGAGAGGACAGAAAGTCAGATTTTCCTTTAAATACTAATATATTTCGCCTTTTTACATCAAGGTGCCTTCTCATACAGTTCCTTCTTATATTTCCTTCTTTCAAAATATAATTTCCTTGATTCTACCATACTTTTCTTGATCTTTCTTGCCCCGTCTTTCAATAGGATGTTGCAATCGTCCTTTAAGCAACAGTTTAATCTAAGTGTAACAAAAACCAAAAAGGCGAATTAGATTAAGTCTGAAGATGACCTAAGGTTCAGTCTATCTAATACAACACCAACATTTAATGATCTTTCAAAATTTATTTAAAGTCTAGGTTCACGATGATAAGATTTAATGATTTAATGTTATTACCAATATGAATAATGTATTTTGTATTATAAGAATATAAAACGCATATCGTTGTTGTGCATTATGTTAATCTCGAAATCAAAACTAATAATTTAATCTAAGTCATTACTCAAAAAGGTTCAGAAGTATTGCTTTAAAACCAAAATTGTACAAAATGCTGGAAAGTACACAAATTATTGGATGTAACAATCAAGAGCTAGATAATAGCGATATGTAAAGGTAGTATGCAATGATGCGAAATAACTATTGGTTGAATGAGCTTGGTGTGCAGTACAACTTATCGAGTGGAACTGATAGCGCAGAATATAAATCCATTATCACAATTCCAGATTGCAGCCATCACCCATGTTCATACAGTTACGGTGGTAATGGGTCAGAGAAATGCAATCAATAGTAATAATAAAAGGTTCACTGCTTTAAAGGTAACACTTTCTATAGAGTGAATCCTTGTTTGTATCAAAACTTGTTTATGTGTTCGTATCACGTGCCCAAATCATCTTCATCGTCTTACTCAACACACCAGCTTTAAATTCTAATTCATCCCAAATCACTTCATTCCGTATTCTGTCATATATGATACCTGGCATCCCGTGTATGTTATTCTTTTTACAGCATTTATTTAGCTGTTGTTAGTCTTTGTCCACATTTCACTCCCATAAATAAAATTTTGTACTAAAATACTGTTATGAATATGTATTTTAGTACCCTATTTATTTTGTTTCCTATCGTTTCACGCCGTTCAATATATCTTGTAACTCTTCTATCAACTCATAAAATACTTTCTTGTTTTTAAACCTACATTAAACTAAAAATAAACTATTGGAAATTTTTAAAATAGCGGCTACAGAGTCTTCCTCGTGTCTATAAATGTCAAAACCATTTGCTCAGTTTACCCATTAAAAAAATCTTAGTTCACATCAAATTCCCGATTATGGTATTGAAAATCACAAAAAGGTAATTTAATAAAATATATCATGTATAATAAATTGTAAGGAAAGTAAGCGATTGATGCAGATGAAAATATTCTCATTGAAAAAAAAAACAAAAAAATATCATAGGAATCGACATAAAAACTCATAAGTATCCTATGTTTTGGCATACAGCTAGTAAAACAGATGTTAGCAAGTTGGAAATGATAGAAAAGTCACGTCATTTCTATCGAACCTTTTGTAATGGGGTTCAGGATGATGAAGCGGAAAGATCCCAAGGATGTCAAGAGATGATTATCACCATCACAACCTCAAGAGTGTTCCCTTATCTCCGCTGGCAGACTATCGATCCTGCCACAGCACGGAGAATAGAGTATACAGGGTGACTAAGTATATAATGCGAAATATCACAAGAGATAATACGACGGACCAAAAATGTAACAAGAAAAAAATGCAGTTATTATGTTAATAAGCTGAAGAATATTCTTCATCTTTCACATGAGGACCTCATCATATCTATGCGGTTGGACTCATCAGCCAGTTCCCTATACTCAGCGAATGGTAATGCAGTTTCGGAAATCCTTCAGGCAGCGCGTACACTTTCCAGTTTTTTTACAATATCCTTTTTTACAATACAGGTGCAATGTTTGGGAAAGTACGTTCGGATCAGTCACAAGGGGAGATTTCCGACCGAAGACCGATTACATTGCTGTCGTTAGTTCTATGGCGATCTCAAATTCTTCTTCGCTAATCATTGTCCCTCGATCCAAAAACGTTGTCGGGATCTAAAGTGAGATGTAGAACGGCAGGCGACACCCACGTTCATTGATAGCGTGTCATTTAGATACACCTTCTGTTACTCTACTTCTTCGCGTTATAGATTATGAGGCAACAGGTTATAGATTATGAGGCAACATCCGGAAGTAAAACAAAGTTTTAGGTTAGATTTTGATTTCAGAGTGTTACTCACTATCCGATTGCCTCACTGAGCTGACGATTATCCTTAGTGACGAGGAACTAAATGGAAGATGAATGATAATGGGTGGTTCTGCAGATTTAGTCACTTTGCAGTAGTAATTTTTTTCATAGCCAAATAATCGCAGTGTGGTATCAAAACCACAATAAATGTTGTCTTGCTAATATATTTTACAAAGCACTAAAGTTATTGAGACCCAAATATTAAAAGTAAGTATTCAATAGCAGACACCCTGTACAACGGAGTGTACATATAAAAGACGGAGCACCGGCTAGACTTGTCATTGTTAATTATTATTATGGGCATGTAGTGGAGCACAGCAGGCGTAATAAATGCCCACACATGAGGTTGATAGCTGCCATCCCTGACAGGAGAGGCTGGGACGTTTATTCAAATACTCATTTCAAAAGAATAAGTAGATAAATCCCTATATCATACACATACCATATATTATAAGAAGTTTAAATGAAAACGAATGCATCCGATTTCATAACTCAACAATAAATAGTAAGACTGACGTGCTACTAACATATGTTACCACTCACTTGTGCATTGACATGTTTTTTTTTTGTCTTTAATTTCTTTAAGTTGTCTAGCTATAATTCTTGATGCGGAGGCTTGTACATAGTTGCATTGATGTGAGTTATGTGTGCTGATGGCCCAAATATGAATTATTGAAAACAAACCGACGTGTTTAAAGCAAAGTTTCCACGACAATATTTTTTTATTGTATGACACTTGAATATACACAAACGACAAGCTGTTACGACGAGCTGCGAATTATGGAAGAGACGAATGTCTAGACTGAATTAATGTTAAAAATAACAATTATTCTTATTGATTTGCAAACAGTTCTAGTTAGATTTGTCATGTATGTGATAGTAAGAAATCTTATTATATAATATGAACGTGACCTAACATATATGTTAAATAGAGTGAACAAGAGCTCGTTGAAGTAGTTTTGACACATTGGACGGATGAGTGACGTGATAGAGGGAGAACTCGAAATCTTATTATATAATATGAACGTGACCTAACATATATGTTGAATAGAGTGAACAAGAGCTCGTTGAAGTAGTTTTGACATATTGGATGGATGAGTGACGTGATAGAGGGAGAACTCGAAATCTTATTATATAATATGAACGTGACCTAACATATATGTTGAATAGAGTGAACAAGAGCTCGTTGAAGTAGTTTTGACATATTGGACGGATGAGTGACGTGATAGAGGGAGAACTCGAAAAGCATGATTAAAATTTTGAAAGGAGGAAATGTGGAGTAAGAGAAACAGAAATAACTGTATGGTGATATGTGTGGATGTGGAGAAGGCGAAAGAAGTATTTCGTGATTACTTTAACGCTATTTTTCTCTTCTAACTCCTACAGGGAAATGGCGTTATGGTATTTATATATTATTTTTTGTATAATTTCTTTGCTTTTTGGTACGATTAGACATCACATATAGATCAAGGCTTGATTTTTTTAAATCCACGTGTTTTATACGACGTAATGAAATGCAAATGAGCTTGTTATTTATTCAATAGCTGAATAGGATTGATATGACAGGGATAAATCTTATTTTATTATAATGAGAGAGATGACTACAAAATATAGAAATAATGTATCACTAGACTTGAAACCTGTGACCAACACAAGAGAGAGAGACTACCACCATGTCAAGAATAAAGAAAATTTGTATATTTACGTAACAAGGTTAGATTAACCTATCGGACAGAATCAAGTGTAATACAATGCGAACGACACTTCAATCGTTTGAAATATTTCCTGCCGAAGTTAAGACATGGTTAAGAGAGGTTGGAAGGAACGTTTTTGATAATATGGTGTGATATCTTATGTTGATTACATGAAAGCCAAGGTGTTGGCTGGATTGCTTGGCCTTTATTTTAAGTGCTTTTATTTTTAGTAGTATTTTAGAATGTGTATTGTTATTTTTTCACATAAACCACAGAAAAACCCATAAATAATTAAAATTAACGGAAAACAGTTAACAGAAAACTAAATTAACAGAAAACATCTAATGAGAAAAATAAAATCCTGAGCCGCTGTAATATGGCAGGAAAACGCTAGTACAGTCAGTGGTCTCAAGGCATCTATTTTATGATGATTGTGAATGTATTGTTCTGATTTTTTATGTGTTCTTATTATTTGTCGATTTTAATTTTTGTTGATTTATTGTTCAGGTTTTATATGTGTTCTTATTATTTGACGATTTCAATTTTGTATCATCAAAGCGATTGTATTTGTTATAACTCAAAGAGATCATCATCGGAATTATTATAACCACCTTCCTATCGTTTGATTTATAATTTGTAATATTTTTAATCTGTCAATAATGTTGGGTTCGAATCCCAAATTAGAGCGCTCTTGAGGCGAGTTGGCTCACTAAACGGCACTAGATAAATTGTTATTTTATTATAATTATCATTGTACGTTTTCTTTCTTTTGTAAAAATTAGTTTATTATTTAACATCCGAAAGCTGGAAAACATAGCCTTCCAAATCCAGCCCTTCTAAATGCTGAAATGGAGGCTGCACTGTGAGGGTCCAATCATTTTCCGATCGACCGAACAGCTGACCCATATTATATACAATATAAACGCATTTACGCAAAAAAAATCCAGCCCATTTCTTGCTAGTTTAGTAACATTTGTTAGTAAAAATGAAAAATCTACTGAAATACTCGTACGTGTTAATCGAATACGAGTAGATACTCGTATCTCGACCATACGATACATTTTTTGTATTTATTGAGTTCTTTCAGGCAAAGTATCTTAACGATCATCATACACTGTCACGCCATGCCCTTCCCTATTGGAATATGCTGAGATAACAGATTTTCACTTCATTCGATCTTAGCACAAATCTTTCGCTTCTGTCATGTCCATTCACTTCATTGCGCATAATCTCATATTATAAAGATTATCCGTGACCTATTTGGATATTACGGGTTTGATTCCTAACCATATTAATCAAATTTAATTGAAAAGTTTTTCCCTGAAGGCTTCTTTGACATATTTTTTGTAGGAAGAGAATACTACATGGCAATAAGCCCGTCAGCTTATACTGTATATATCGCAAGTTTAATTCAATATAATAAAATAAAGGCTGCACTCTTTTTCTTCTTCCATAGTTTGATTCACGGGGTCGTGACACGTTTACTTAGATTTCACCAAACTTTTCGTACCTTCTATAAAACTCGTATAGTTTTATTATGTGTAAACTAAATTGATTTTTAATTTTGTTATTATTGAGTCTTCGTGAAAAATATCCTGTTTTTATTTTCTGCTTCAATTGATATTTACATCCTGGTTTTAGAAATAATTTTAGACATCATTCCACGTCAATGTATTTAATGAAGCTTGTGAGTTACTTCTATAAATTCCACGTCAATGTATTTAATGAAGCTTGTGAGTTACTTCTATAAATTCCACGTCAATGTATTTAATGAAGCTTGTGAGTTACTTCTATAAATTCCACGTCAATGTATTTAATGAAGCTTGTGAGTTACTTCTATAAATTCCACGTCAATGTATTTAATGACGCTTGTGAGTTACTTCTATAAATAACAATTCAAATATCTTAAATTTTCAATTGTTTCATGCATGTTTTTGTACTTGTTTATAATTCGTATTGAGATGCATGGCCGCGCGGTAACGCGCAGGACTTCCATGCGAAAGGTCGCCGGATTGAACCCCGCGCTGTGCTACTCTTTTAGAACGACACAGGCATTTTTTCTGCCTAGTATTCGGGGGTATAAATATACAGGTGGAGTCCGATCGATGTGCCATCGGATCCAGTACAGCGATGTGGTCGGCGATTTTACTGGTGTGGAACGGTCACTCACTTTAAAAAAATAAACAAAAAAACTCCACGGCACAGCTTCACTTTCCAACTGAATTGACGTTGGAAAGGGGAGGGGATCCTCGACAATGAGGCCCAGCAACGACGACGAAAGGATTAAAAAAATAAGATAAATAAATGCAGTTTAAGTCCGCCAGGTTTTACTGTACACAACTTAAACGTTATATAAAACATTGAAAAAACAGGGAGAATTTTTGATAAAGGAGCACATAATAATAAAATATACAAACATGGATATATGTTGTCGGACTTACCAAATCACTGTAATTGATAAAACCATGATTTTGATTAATATAAAACCGGACATTTACCATACACATTATAAAACGGCTCAAAGTAAGATAAAACCGAATCTTTCGTAACTTTAAAAGCTTTTATACAGAAGATAAACAATATTAACAAATAAAAACTAACATTTTCACTAACAACACTTTTCTTATCTTGAGACAGTAACAACACAAACAACAAATTTGATAATGAGAGAAGACCTTGAAATTATTGGCATAAATAGTTTTCATTTAATTCATCTAATAATTATGAAAAGGAATATTTTGAAAGGAATACTGGAAATAAAAATAGTTCTTTTTGACCGTAATATGATCCAATTACGTCATGTTTTTTCAATAACTTGAAATATATGGTAAATGTGATGAAACGTATACATGTATACTGTTGACCCTCGCTATCCGCGGGGCGTTAGTTTCAGGACATCTGCGGGTATTGAAAGTCGCGGGTACTCAAATTCCTTATATAAAACGGCGCAATATTTATATATAACCTATTCACATGTTCCCGTATACTTTAAATCATTCCTGAATTACTTATAATACCCAATTCAATTTAAATTATATATAAATAGTTGTAATAATGTATTGGTTAGGAAATAATGTCAATAAAAAAGTCTATACGCGTTCAGTACAGAAACTATCTACATAGTACGACTACCTTCGTTGGCAATCTCTTCTAACCAACCAGAAATATGTTTAAGAGGCCATTAGTGAAAACTAGATTGGAATCCTTTTAAAAAATCTAGGTCCAGCGGAATTCGAACCCGCAACCTCCGGGCTGGGAGAGAGGCGTCCACCCAACTAGGCCACGGACGGTTATATTTGATACGTATTTACCTAAATATTCATTTAAACTAATGATCTTTTCAAAGAATACATTTGTTTTCTTAAATAAATGTCGGTAACTTTATATTAAAGACGTTAAAAATACTGAGATATTTATTTGTCAACAATACATTTCTAGGGATTATTAACATGAAAGGCCATTGTTCAACGTACGAGGCATATAAAATTACGTGGTTACCGTAGTACATATGTAAGCTATTTTTCGACATAGTCGCCATTCCTCTCAATGCAGGTGGTGAAGCGGGGTATCAACTTTTTGATGCCTTCCTCGAAGTAGTTTCCCGCCAACCTCTCCGTCCACTTCTCCACCTCCTCCTTTACCTCCTCGTCGATTGAAAACCGTTTTCCACCCATGTGCAGCTTCAGGGAGGTAAAGAGATAGTAATCTGAAGGTGCTAGGTCAGGGGAATGCGCGGGATGGTTCAGGACATCCCATTTAAATGAGGCGAGCAGTTCCTTCGTAGCGTTGGCCGTGTGTGGTCTGGCATTGTCGTGCAGCAGGCAGACTCCCTTTGTCAGCATGCCTCTCCTCTTGTTCTGAATCGCCCTCCGCAATTTTTTTAGAGTCTCACAGTATCTTGCAGAGTTGATGGTCTCCCCTTGAGGCATATATTCAATTAAAATTATGCCTTGACAGTCCCAAAACACGGATGCCATGATTTTCTTGGCTGAAATTGTGGTTTTGAACTTTTTGGCGGAGGGTGAAGAGGTGTGACGCCACTGTTGAGACTGCCTTATGGTTTCAGGCGTGTAGTGTGCAACCCAAGTTTCATCTCCAGTAACGATGGAGCGGAGAAATTCATCTCCATGGAGTTTGCAGCGCCTCAAAAATTCTTGCCCGGCATTATTTATTTCGCACTTGGCGGGAGATTGAATTGACATTTTTCACGAAACGTGTTGTCGCGTCGACACTTCTCAACGTACTGACCTCGAACCGGTCTCGTTGCGGAGGGGAAGGGTCAGGCTACACGGAAGTGTAGCCAACATGTCGAAAATAAAATCCATCCGGTCGTGAGAGCCTCAGTACACTTACTTTCTGGATACGCATAGTATATAACTGTAACCTCGTAAAACTTTCCAGACATTTTGGAAAAATAATTGTATTTTTAAGGTAACCCATATTAAATCGTAATTCTTATTTTAACAACAATAATTATCTGTAATTTTGTGCAAATATTACTTCAATTACTCCCCCACTTCTCGTCATCGCTGCTGGCCCTCGTAGTCAAGGATCCTCTCGCCACTACAAACCCAATTTAGTTGGAAGCGAAGCTGTACTGTGGAGTTTTTTCTTTCTTTTTCAGTGAGTCTTTGAGACACCAGCAAACTCACCGGCCACTATTTTTTCCCTCTATTTTTGAAAGAATACATATGACCGAAATTGTTGGTATTATTAAATGCTTTTATCATTCGACGGGTGTATCACAGCGCGGGGTTCGAACCGGCGACCTTCCGCACGAAAATCTAGTATATTATTGGGCGGCCATGCACCCCACTTCTAACTTCTAAATGAATGCAGTTCAATGGATCTAATCTCCAGAGAATAGTCAATTAGCTAAAATCGTTAATAATACTTTTGTATTTCGATCACATGTATTTTTCTTCAATAAAACAGTGTTGACATGTTGTTGGATTATCATTCTGTCCATTGCAATCAAGTTGCAGGAAGATATCAGCAGTAGTCAACCAGGTGCACTATCCACCATACTAAAATTAATGTTACCATCTGATGTATTAACCTTGTTCTGTACTAGAATAAATATGGTAAACCTTCTAGTTTATTAAATTATGTTGAATATTTTCCAAAATATGCTCATTACTGTAATGTGCAAATATTGCAGGGACAACATCGTCTTTGGTCATATATATCGAAGATTTGGATAACAGGAGCACGCACGTTACTCGCAGTTTGTTGACATAAGACGCTTGTGCCCCACTCCTAAGTTCACGAGTGGGTGTCAAGAGTCTTACCACTTAAGCTACGGAGATTATTATTTTATGAGGTGAAGTAGAATCTGATTTTGATACTAATAAAATGTTACAAAGATCATTTAACTTTTTTGAGTATATTCTGTATTTTGAAATTTACTATTGCACGATCAAAATACGAAGTGGAAGTATTCAATAAACTGTATAATGGCGACATTTACAATGATAAATCCTGTTCTAACAATCAGGGCTGCCAAAAACATAATTTTGACCTGAAGACTTTGGGGCTTAGTGATACTTCTTCGGGCTTCGGGTTTTAAACGAAAATGTTTTCGAAATATTCTTCTATAACAATTATAAATTTTAAAGAACCACAAATACGAAGATATTCTAGAAATTGAATCAATATAAAATAAAACATTAATGAAGATCTATTGTACGGTGAAATAAATTATTAACTTACCTACATATCATAGTTACGAAAAACATACCAAAATGGGGTTTTATATTTTTAGACAGCTGAAGACGTGTTCAAGATAAAAACAATCATGAGTAAAGCTTCAACTATTCCAGCTACTAACGCCTTTGTAGAACGCATCTTTTATATTATAGAATGAGTTTGGAAGAACGATCAAAATAAAATGCATCAAAATAAAATGCGTGTGAACCTTGTAAAAGCAAAACTTGTTATTCGAGTTAATCTTAATATGAACTACGGGACATTTTACTCCCATTAAAAAGCTCCGAAACGAAAAGAAATATGATTATTGAAAAATAAAGTTTTTTTTATCTTCGGGGTATTTTTTAGCCATGGGTTTAAATTGGTGTAATAATATTGGCTAATTTCAGGTTTACGTTGACGCAATGTTGGCAACCCTACTGACTACCTTGGAGTCCAGCTGATAATTTTCCACGGTTATCAAGAACATAATTTATTTCTCCTGCGCTTGACAGCTACAAGGATCCAGACACAATTTTTGGTCCGTCGTACACTCACAACAAGTACATCATATCACATGCTGTTTCCACCCAGTCACCTGTGTGAATCAGAGTTCGACAATGTACATTCTGTGAACCAATAGATATCGTAAGGCAACTGCCAAAAGTTTTTAAGCCAGAAAAATATGCTATAAATAAATTGCATGTTTGGCAACCTTATTTCTTTGCCTTATGCAAACCTCGAAAGTATTTTATTACACTGAAACTTTAGGACTGTCGTTAGAAAAAAATTTAACCAAAGAAAATAAATAAATATATTTCATAAAAAAATTATATTATATTATATTATATTATATTATATTATATTATATTATATTATATTATATTATATTATATTATATTATATTATATTATATTATATTATATTATATTATATTATATTATATTATATTATATTATATTATATTATATTATATTATATTATATTATATTATATTATATTATATTATATTATATTATATTATATTATATTATATTATATTATATTATATTATATTATATTATATTATATTATATTATATTATATTATATTATATTATATTATATTATATTATATTATATTATATTATATTATATTATATTATATTATATTATATTATATTATATTATATTATATTATATTATATTATATTATATTATATTATATTATATTATATTATATTATATTATATTATATTATACTTTACTATACTATACTATACTATACTATATTATATTATATTATATTATATTATATTATATTATATTATATTATATTATATTATATTATATTATATTATATTATATTATATTATATTATATTATATTATATTATATTATATTATATTATATTATATTATATTATATTATATTATATTATATTATATTATATTATATTATATTATATTATATTATATTATATTATATTATATTATATTATATTATATTATATTATATTATATTATATTATATTATATTATATTATATTATATTATATTATATTATATTATATTATATTATATTATATTATATTATATTATATTATATTATATTATATTATATTATATTATATTATATTATATTATATTATATTATATTATATTATATTATATTATATTATATTATATTATATTATATTATATTATATTATATTATATTATATTATATTATATTATATTATATTATATTATATTATATTATATTATATTATATTATATTATATTATATTATATTATATTATATTATATTATATTATATTATATTATATTATATTATATTATATTATATTATATTATATTATATTATATTATATTATATTATATTATATTATATTATATTATATTATATTATATTATATTATATTATATTATATTATATTATATTATATTATATTATATTATATTATATTATATTATATTATATTATATTATATTATATTATATTATATTATATTATATTATATTATATTATATTATATTATATTATATTATATTATATTATATTATATTATATTATATTATATTATATTATATTATATTATATTATATTATATTATATTATATTATATTATATTATATTATATTATATTATATTATATTATATTATATTATATTATATTATATTATATTATATTATATTATATTATATTATATTATATTATATTATATTATATTATATTATATTATATTATATTATATTATATTATATTATATTATATTATATTATATTATATTATATTATATTATATTATATTATATTATATTATATTATATTATATTATATTATATTATATTATATTATATTATATTATATTATATTATATTATATTATATTATATTATATTATATTATATTATATTATATTATATTATATTATATTATATTATATTATATTATATTATATTATATTATATTATATTATATTATATTATATTATATTATATTATATTATATTATATTATATTATATTATATTATATTATATTATATTATATTATATTATATTATATTATATTATATTATATTATATTATATTATATTATATTATATTATATTATATTATATTATATTATATTATATTATATTATATTATATTATATTATATTATATTATATTATATTATATTATATTATATTATATTATATTATATTATATTATATTATATTATATTATATTATATTATATTATATTATATTATATTATATTATATTATATTATATTATATTATATTATATTATATTATATTATATTATATTATATTATATTATATTATATTATATTATATTATATTATATTATATTATATTATATTATATTATATTATATTATATTATATTATATTATATTATATTATATTATATTATATTATATTATATTATATTATATTATATTATATTATATTATATTATATTATATTATATTATATTATATTATATTATATTATATTATATTATATTATATTATATTATATTATATTATATTATATTATATTATATTATATTATATTATATTATATTATATTATATTATATTATATTATATTATATTATATTATATTATATTATATTATATTATATTATATTATATTATATTATATTATATTATATTATATTATATTATATTATATTATATTATATTATATTATATTATATTATATTATATTATATTATATTATATTATATTATATTATATTATATTATATTATATTATATTATATTATATTATATTATATTATATTATATTATATTATATTATATTATATTATATTATATTATATTATATTATATTATATTATATTATATTATATTATATTATATTATATTATATTATATTATATTATATTATATTATATTATATTATATTATATTATATTATATTATATTATATTATATTATATTATATTATATTATATTATATTATATTATATTATATTATATTATATTATATTATATTATATTATATTATATTATATTATATTATATTATATTATATTATATTATATTATATTATATTATATTATATTATATTATATTATATTATATTATATTATATTATATTATATTATATTATATTATATTATATTATATTATATTATATTATATTATATTATATTATATTATATTATATTATATTATATTATATTATATTATATTATATTATATTATATTATATTATATTATATTATATTATATTATATTATATTATATTATATTATATTATATTATATTATATTATATTATATTATATTATATTATATTATATTATATTATATTATATTATATTATATTATATTATATTATATTATATTATATTATATTATATTATATTATATTATATTATATTATATTATATTATATTATATTATATTATATTATATTATATTATATTATATTATATTATATTATATTATATTATATTATATTATATTATATTATATTATATTATATTATATTATATTATATTATATTATATTATATTATATTATATTATATTATATTATATTATATTATATTATATTATATTATATTATATTATATTATATTATATTATATTATATTATATTATATTATATTATATTATATTATATTATATTATATTATATTATATTATATTATATTATATTATATTATATTATATTATATTATATTATATTATATTATATTATATTATATTATATTATATTATATTATATTATATTATATTATATTATATTATATTATATTATATTATATTATATTATATTATATTATATTATATTATATTATATTATATTGACCTCCTCCGTTGCCTATGTAGTTGGTAAGATGTTTGTCTTCTGACCTGGAGGTTGCGGGCTGGAATCCTGCTGGGACACAGATTAGATAAATAGGTTTCTGTCTGGTTGTCTCTTAAGGTTTCACAAACATCTATCTGGTTGGCTGGAGTAGATTGCCACGTGGTAGTGGTCTTGTGTATAACGTGGAGAATCATGTATAACAGTTTCTTTGTTCAAAGTTGTGCTGTGTAAAAAGAAACTGCTATACATGATTCTCCCGGGCGCTGCTATAGGCGCCAGATTTAATTTGTTGAATAATAGGGGGCTTGAGTACCGAGTAAGAGCGCCCTTGAAGAGAGTTTGATTTCTAAACGGCGTTATATAAAATTGGCCTTTGAATGAATGAATTATATTATGATTTTATCAAAATATAGAGAATCAAAAATGATACACTTGCCATTGACATTGAAAGGTCATATTATATTAGGTCCTTACATATGAAATTGGCGTTTTGTTTGGGAGGAACATAAAGTTGATTTTTTTTTAATATAATATATTTATTTAATCAAAGTATGTACCATTGCTATCTATGCACTTTTGCCATCTCATAGGTAGTTCATCGATCCCTTTACTAAAAAAACCATTCGGACGGGAATCAATGAAATCTTTGAAGTCGGTTTGGACTGCCCCATCGGAGTAGAATTTTTTCCCTTGCAAGAAGTTATCCAAATTTCGAAAAAAATAGTAATCTGTTGGGGCAAGGTCCGGAGAGTACGGTGGATGTCTTAGACATTCCAATTGAAGCTCTTCTAATTTGGTAGCCGTCTGCTGTGCAGTGTGTGGTCTAGCGTTATCATGAAGCAGCAGTGGCCTAGAGCGATTAACCAGCCTCGGTTGTTTAGCAGCTAGCTTTTCCATCATGGTTTGCAGTTGCTGACAATAGACATCTGCCGTAATCGTCTGGCCAGATTTAAGAAAGCTGTAGTGAACGACACCAGCACTAGTCCACCAAACGCTCACAAGTAACTTTTTTGGAGTCAATTTTCGCTTGGGGCATGGTTTGGCTGGTTCGGCAGGGTTCAGCCATTGCGATGAGCGCTTCCGATTATCATACAGGATCCACTTTTCATCACAGGTAATGATTCGATTCAAAATCCCTTCATTATTGTGCCGGTTGAGTAATGCAACGCAGCAGTCAACGCGCGTTTGTTGATTTGCTTCACTCAATTCGTGAGGTACCCACCTTTCAAGCTTTTTCACCTTCCCAATTTGCTTCAAGTGGATTAAAACAGTTTTATCACTAACACCGCAGCCTGCAGCTAACTCGGACGTGGTTTGCGATGGATCCGCTTCCACAATAGCCTTCAATTCTTCATTATCAACTTTGGTCTCCGGCCGTCCACGGGGCTTGTTCTGCAGGTCGAAATTTCCCGAACGAAAACGTTGGAACCAAAAACGCACTGTGTTTTCTTTTGCGGCACCGTCGCCATACACATCATTAATCCTTCGAGCCGTTTCTGCAGCACTGGTGCCACGGTGGAACTCGTACTCGTAAATAACGCGATATTTCAAGTTTTCCATTTTGTAAACTGAGTGACGCAAAGAAAAAAAACAATTGAGGAAAAAACAAATGAATTATAATTTTCGAAACACAAATACTTGAGTAAATAGCTGTATAAATTTGAATTTGGAATTCCTAACCAATGAGAAGATATTTGAGATCAAAGTTGCCAGTACGGCAAAACGCCAATTTCATATGTAAGGACCTAATATATGCTTTTACGCTGTTTGAGCTGTATCAATGGAAGATCGAGTCTCGTGTTGGTTATTGATTTCAAAGTTTCCCATGTATAGTAAAAAAAGACGAAATGAAAAATTAAATCAGTTTACTTTGTCTGTAATTTTGCTTCAGGGTATCATTTTTTTTTCAATATTTTCCACATATTATATCCGGGTTCAGTTTTGATTTAGCGGTGGTTACTAACTTAAAATTATCTCATTCCATATGAAATTGTCGACTGATAACTCCTCACATGTTCATTGGTCTGAACCAAAAAGTTTTCTCTTTAACATCAAAGACATGAAACTGTATTGGATAGTTTTTCTATTTTATATCAGATCAACCTTATTTTAATATCACCTTGACTCTCTTTTGATATGCTATGTAATAAAATGGTGGTAATTATAAGTCCTTGCTTCGACTTTTAAATCAATATACATCTTGATTTGACAGATTTGTGTTCGTTATCTATTCACACCTTGACTGAGTGATTATATACTTCAAAGGGGCGAAGCAAAGACGTCCTATGTCACCCTGGCTGTTTAATATTAACATAGATTCATGTGTGAAGGAACTACAGAAGTCAATGGGTAGCATACGAATGTCAAATGGGAATATGTGCGGACTGCTGTATTCTAATAACATGGTAGTGTTAGCGATAAATGGGGATGAATTACAGAGTTTGATAATTAAATTATATAAGAGTTTCGAAGATAAAGATCTGAGAATGAATGTTACGAAACCCAAATTTATGGTGATAGAAAAGTGTAAAAGGTAAATTAAATGCGATATATGGTTGAGAAATGAAAGATAAGAACAAGTTAGAGAATTTCGTTGTTTAGATATTTTCTCAGAAGATGGAAGAGTTACTTGTAACGATAGGCTTGTAACAATAGGTAACAAAGTCAACAAGACACTAAAATGCATATTATTTAACCACAGAGATTAAAAATCTGCTAAAATGTCCACAACAGTATTGGAATACTAACTTTGATGTTTGAAAGTGTAACGTGAACGTTGAAAAAGACTAAAATAATCCGAATAAATATTATTATAGATAGAAACGTGTGTACTGATAATAATACATGGGGGAACAATGCACTTCTCGAGAAAACCCACGAAAGGAAACCGGTCTAGCTTGGATGGGTCCTGGCTCGTCTTCATTGATAATCCTATTTTCATTTTTATAATATACAGTCGATTTCGACCATTAAAATAATACAAATTTAATAAAAAAAAATTAATTTAGAGTACATAAATACAAAATATAAGTCAACAAATAATTAACATGTCTCGAACAAAACTATAATCAAAGTACATACACTAGCATACAGCTGGCTTGGACTCAGAATGCCCAGGATCGTATCCCACGTATGGAAGGAGTCTCAAAAAATAACATTTATAGATACCTACACTGCCACGTCGTTTCCTTATTGAAGTTACCAGAGAGGACAGAGCGTCAAACTCTTCTATTAAGACACACATATTTCGCATTTTCCGTATACATACACCTTTTCATACAGCTTCCATAGTTTCACTTACTTATTTCGTTCTTTACTTTCGTTCTTTCAAAATATCATTCACTTGAATTGAACTCCAGTCATAATTTCCCAGGTCCTTTTCTATTATGCCGTTCACTGACATTTACACTGTATATTTGTTTTGATAATCTTTCTTTATTTACTCTTCTTCATCTTACACTACACATCAAACTTAAGTTGACATTCATCCCTAATCATTTCATTCTGTATTCTATCACATATATTCACTCCAAGAATTCTTCTCCTTGCACGCATTTCTACAGTAATTATATCAAAGTAAACAAATTTACAAAACAAATGAAAATTGATTTACTGTTATTGTTGAAATTGGCCTTTGCTATTACAATTAACGCTTATCGATACAGTGGTGGGATGCATATCGGTGGGGCGCGTTATTTTTTATTGGTGCTTTAAAAATCCTAGTATTCTTGTTGGGTAGTTGAGTTTTTTTTATACAGGCACCGTCTGTGTGCCCTCACTGAATGGTATTATTGTTAAAGCAGGAAGAAGTTATTTGGTGCGATGGGCAAGGATTTTTATCATTTTCTCTCAGTTATGGGAGAAAACACGAACCTGACAATAAGGATTATATTTCCATGTTATAAATTGTTATTAATAAAATTATAATTATCAAGTCTCAACTACAGACTTTGGATCAGTATTTAGCAATGGGCAGCTATAGCAAGGCTAAATATTTGTTATTTTAGTTCAATATTATTTTTTTAATAACAATTTTTGGGATAGAAATAAAATCTTCATTGCCAGGTTTGTAGTTTTCTACCAAAACGCTGAGAGATTTTATATATTTCTGTAGAATTACGGCGAGTCTTTTCGTCAGAAAAACAACCTCCCCGCACAACTTCAAAAATCCTCGCCCGTCGCACCAGATAATTTCTTCCTGCTTAAAAAATTATATCCCCTAGCGAGGAGGTCCAGACGGCGCCTATTTAAATACAAAAAATTAAACCCCTTATATGAAAAAAAAAGGACCTTTAAAGCTTCAATGAAAACCTCATCCTGTCCCACAGGTGGGCACCCGGCCACTCAAAATTAATAATACTAGGCATTGGAGGATTGCCTATTAAAAAAACCATATGCTACTTTTTAAGACGAGCTGACAAAAATAATATTGATCCTGACCCCAATCAAGTAACACAACTGAAACAACCCGATTCCATTTTCACAATAAAGTATTAAATACAAAGAAATATGCTACATTTAAATATATTTATTCCAGATTGTTAGCCATGTAACTATAACAATAAACGAGTATTTAGTTACGGTTTTCGCATGTCCTTGGATGGACTTTCCAGCTAGTTATATAAATTGATACTTTAAAATGTAAAAATATTAAAATTGTAACAAGAAAAAAATCTAATGGTGTATACAGTAAGGGATGTTGTGTTCCCAGACAAAATGCGGCGCTCCAGCCTTGGCTTCCTGGGTCGGGCCCGTACTCGCACCCTCAAGATGACCATCACCATTGTGCTGGTATTTTTCGTCTGCTGGACACCCTACTACGTCATGGCGCTCTGGTAAGTCTTTTACCTATATTATATTTTTTAGTTAATAATGAACAGTAAAATGACAATAAAAATTATTGTACAATCAATACCGGAATCCAGGTGTATCATTGGAGGACCTAAACTTCGATAGCAGGGTGTAGTGATTAAAGAAGTTCCACGGGTTGAGTACGGTGTATATATTCCGAATCACTTTTTAAAATTTTCTCAGAGAGCGTTTTTGTTTATTTAAAATATCAATCTGGGACCCGGTTTATTTTAAACAGTCTGATTTTCACTTAAGGTCTCTTAAACATATTTTTAGTCAGTTGGAAGAAATCGTTACATGGCAATAAATACACCAGGTTATACTGTATATAACGAAAGCGTAATACAATACATATTAATTCAAAAACGCTTAACATGAATGTTCATTTGAGATAAATTGTTCAATTTTAAATGTAATTTTTTTTTGTTATTAGAAATGATAAAATATTACAGATAGTTTAAGCTCATTTATTGAAAAGTCACAAGTGTTAGTGCTCGGATAATAGCATATTATTAATCGATACACACATCTAAATTTAGGCAAGATTTAGCTTTGAGTGCTTATTGATGTCCAAAGATAACTGGAGAGCTCATTTGGTTAATCGCGATAAACTCTTGTCAATTCCCGTTATCAATGTATATTTTGCTTTTATTTTTTATGTATTTATATATTATTATTTTGCACGATAGTTAAATTTATTATAGAAAAAAAATAATAGTTAAAAGAAAACAATTCAATAATAATATAAAAAAATATATGTTCCCTTCCCCCATATGACGATCTTCGTGGCCTAAAAAGCAACAGTTAAAAAAAACACTAATAATCACAAAACAAAATATTTCCTTCTTCCATCATGACGACAAATTCAAATCCCGCTTTAACCCAGTTTTTGCAAAAAGAATTCCAGTCTGGTTTTCACTCAAGGCCACTTTACCATCTTTTTCGTTGTAAACAGTACAACCTGGCGGGCAATAAGCCCTCCAGGTTGTAGTGTGTACAACGAAAGTGTAATTTAATCCAATGCATGCTTAATTTTTATGTTCATATATTACAGTCCTGCAGACCGACTAACTATGAATTCCTGTTTTAAGTCAACCAGCTCATCACAAAAGTAATTTTTTTAAGACGCTTGTTTCGGGTTCTTATTTCTCCTAGTTGTATCTACCTGTTGTGGACAAGATTCCTTGCAACTTTCAGCGTTCGGATACGGATCTAGCGATATCCTCTCAAAACTGCAATCTGGTCCCCTCAGTATATTATTTATGAGTGCCACTTTGAGCTTTCCTTTTATTATTATTATTTAAGACAACACTACACTGCACCTAAAGCTGAATTGTTATTATCACATATCGGAATATCTAAAAAGGTTTCTTTAAAGTTCATCTATCCTTGATAGTATTTCTGCGATTTTCTTTCCAAGTACATTTTTCTGAACAAATACAAACACGGAAACATACCTAATTGAATTTCCACAACTACGACCTTCCTATTCTAATACAACTTATGTACGAGTTTATTTATTGTGTAATATTTTTGATCTATTATTAATAGTGAGTTCGAGTCCCGATTTAAAGCGCCCTTAATAAGAGTTTGCTCTCTAAATAGCGCTTGACAAAATCCTCATTTTATAATTATTATTCCACTGTATATATTCATTTCATACTTTGTATATACAAGTAACACTAATCCAGGTTGATTGTTGTGTTATTGTACTCGCATTACATTTTTATTGCATTATTGTATTTTGTGGCAGTATAACCAACGTCAGGCGATAAATAACGTCTTTAGTAAAGTAGTAGGAAACCCGAAAGTTTGAATAATGTAGCCGAATACAATATTTTTTCTTGGTCATGCCCTTAAATATGTCTGCACCAGGTATGAGAAGTTCCATACAAATGAATAAATAACACCTATATTCAGTTACATTCAAGCAAATTACATTCAGATTTTAAAAAGGCCTGAAAGTAAAAACAATACAAAACTGAATCTGTGAATAACCTGAAATATCTGGGTGCCAAGTAAGCACGGTTACCTCTTACATTCTGGTACCGAGCAATATTTACATATTTGTGATACTCGTAGTTTCATATATTGTAATTACATATTTGATAAAACCCAGAAAAATAATTTTGTGAAAACACTATTGGAGCATTAAATGTATGTAATTAAGTGCCAGTATACACAATCGTTCAATTGAAACATCGAATGAACGATACGAAAAAAATACCACGCCTGTAAAATGAGTATTTCATGAATAAAATGTCAATATGTTAAAAATAACATTAACTACAACCCAATCTTAAATCTGTTAAAAATAACATTCAACCCAGTATATTTCGTCAAATGTCTCATTTATTTATTTGCTTTCGTAAAATATTTTATTTATTTATTTGCTTGTGTAAAATGTCTCATTTATTTATTTGGTTTCGTAAAATATCTCATTTGTATTATTGGGTTGATGTAAAAGTTCGTCTCGTTTTTGGCGCTAGAGGGCGTTGTATCGTAAACCCGAAGTATTATTAACTTCACACGTGTAAAGTTTTGATGTTGTTTGACAGAAGGAATTTTAACGAGTACTTGGGGAAAAATTGTGTTATTTGGTAGTGTTTTTTTATATTGAAAATGACAGAAAATAAGGAGTATTTTCAACATATTATGCTTTTTTATTTCCGGAAAGGCAAGAATGCTTCGCAGACGCAAAAAAGATATGAGCTGTGTATGGTGCCGTAAGTTGATCAGAAAGTTTCGTGAAAACAATTTTAATCTTAGCGATGCACGTTCTGGACGACCGGATGAGGCTGATGGCGACGAAATATTGGCGCTAATTGAAAGTGAAAGTGATCGACATAGAATAAGTCGAGAGATCGAAGAAGTTCTTGCAATCAATAAGTCAACAGTGTCAAGGCGATTGGGTCAACTTGGAATGGTTAGCAAGGCCGATGTATGAGTGCCGCACGAGTTAACGGAGAAAAAAATGATAGACCGAATTTCTGCTTGCAGTTATCTATTGAAGCGCAACGAAATCGATCCATTTTTAAAATGGATGGTTACAAATGATGAAAAATGGTTTGTGTATAATAATGTTAAGCGTAAGAGATCATGGTCTAAGCGCGGAGATGTCCCTTCAACTAGCGCCAAAGCCAGTTTACATCCGAAGAAAGTTATGCGATGCCTTTGGTGGGACTGGAGGGAATCGTTTATTACAAGCTGTTACCTGAAAACCAGACCATTAATTTGGAGAAATACTATACACAACTAAAAGAATTAAAGCGAGTAATCGACCAGAATCGGCCTGAATTAGCCAACAGAAATGGTACTGCGTTTCATCAAGACAATGCTAAACCACACGTGTCTTTGGCCAACGGACACAAACTTTTTCAATTTAACTGGGATGTTTTGGTCCATCTACCGTACTTTCCTGATCTTTCGCCTTCCGCCTATCATTTACATAGATCGCTTTAAAACAGCTTAGATGGTAAAAACTTTTCCGCTTCGGAAGATTTGAAAAATCACCTGCATCAGTTATTTAGCCAGAAACCTCAAAGCTTCTATGGGCGTGGGAAGATGCAGCTACCAGAGAGATGGACAAAGGTCACCCAAAAGAACGACACCTGGTGTTCTTCTTCCTCCTCTTGGTTTAGGTCGTATGACCTGTTTGTGACCGTGGGCTGTCTTGGGATGATGACGTCCAGCTGTCCTACCTTTTCGGCGGCCTTCCTGGTAATTTCCTACTGTTAGGGTTTTCAGTCTTAGCGATTCTTGCCAGTCTTATATCCTCCATGCGGTCCATATGATCCCTCCAGAAGCACCTTCTGCTTCTTACCCACTTCACTATGTCCTCAACACCATATACAGACCTTATCGTCTCATTTCTGATCCGATATCTAAGAGTTCTACCTGCGATGGAGCGTAGGGTTTTAATTTCTGCCACTCAGAGAAGGTTTTTTGTCCTGTTGGTATCGGCTCTCACTTCTATCCCATATGCCATGATGGGGCGGACGCATGTCTTATATATCCTGACCTTACTTTCAGTTAGCGTGTATTTGTTTCTCCATGTAGTCTCCCGCGGGCAGTCAGCCAAAGCACATAGTATATTGATGAAATGTAATTTTTAGTAAATAAATTTTTTCTTCAATTTTTGTATAAAAAGTGGGACAGACTTTTGCATCAACCCAATATAATGGTACTCAATATTTCTGCATTTATGATGCGTGGTCGAAATACAATTTTTTTGGTCCCATTAATCGAATTTTTGGATTCAGAAACACTGGAATGAGAAAGTGACTTGCATTTTGTCACAGTATCTATCGCACGTGGAAATAAAAACATCACTAGCACACTTGCAGTACACACAATTAACATATTATAATAATACCAGACAGAATATTTCACCAAACTAAGAATCTTTTTTTTTGGATACCATCAGAAATCGAGCTCGAAACACCTAGGTTAAAATCAAGCGTCTTTTCAACTATACCGTGGAGATTAAACATCTCAAAAATATATCATGAGAATTAGATTTTTTTAAAATACATAGAACTACTCGTATATAATGAGCATCGTAAAGATGCTTGGAGAAAAAACTAACTTTTCCACTGTTTTATTTCCCCGTAGTTGTACTTGTATTTGACAGATTTATATAAATAAAAAATAAAGAGCCTGTAAAACTAAAATGAAGACATAAATATCCGGCATAATAAAATCTCATTATTCTTTGCGAAATATATTTCTGATATCATTTTTATTAGTTAAGAGTAAAGCAAAGGGCAAAAAGACAGTATTTTTTTCACTCCTTGATTTGGTCCAATTTATATTCAGATACGTCCTTGTAAGTGCTGGATTAACTTTGTTTGAAGAGGGGCTTCCAAAAACGGGATATCCATCAAAGGAGTAATTCAGTTTGTGAAAATCCAACTACGCCAAATTCACTTTTGAAAAATGACTTTTTATTTTACATATTATTGTATTATATTACACTCTCGTTGTTTACAGAATAGCCTGATAAGCATATTGCAAAGAGACAAACTCTTCCATCCAACAAGAAATTGTTGGTTAATGATCTCTTGAGGAAAATCCAGAAAGATTTTTTTTTTTTAAATCTGAGTATCAACGGGAATCGAACCTGCAATCTCCGGACTGGAAGACTTACTTTACCAACAAGGCCACGGAGGTTTTCAATTTATCGTCATTTCAAACTATATTTTCGTCCTAACATTTCAACAACAACACGTGACAGATGTTTTTAAATTTAAAAACTCATTTCATGTTACAGCTAGTCCAATCTTTTTTTTATTTAATAAAGTAATCTACACATCACACAAACATTCGTCAAAGGTTTTACCTATATATGCAAATTTATATCTAAATAACTAACCCAATTTACTTATTTTAACTACAATATAAACTTACTTAATTTTAATTTCCTATATGTCATTTCATTTTTAATAATCTTAATATTTAATTTCTTAGAAATAATTAACACCTACATGCTATTTACAACTAGATAAAAATGATTACACCTAATTATTTTAATACTCCTTATTAAGCGTCGTACATGTCTACTCGTTTAAGCTACGTCAATTCCACCAACATTCACTCAGACCTTGGTCCTCCCCGCTAATACTGCAGGTGAACTAGTCAGGTAACAAATGACGCTTCGAAAACCTGTGTCTTGTAACGGAAATGCAGGCCGGATTTACGAGTACTACTATATGTAAGCTTCCAGGGGAGCGATTTGAGTATTGCTGCGGTTCTGTTGACTTCACGGTCCAAGCGAGGATATGGTAACTAGTCCAATCCTTTGCGATTTAAGAGTTTTATTTATATTTTAAAAATCATGGAAAAATAAACTGTTTTCTTTTAATTTAGACAAATCAGTTATTCATAATATTATTCACTCGGGAAATATTATGGCCAGATCGAAGGATATCGACGGACGCATATAATTTAATGGTATCTGAGGAAATAAAAATTCAGGCGATTTACAATCAATATGAGAAATTGTCAAATATTAAAGAATAAATAATTATTCAGAATATGTCGTGCAAGTTAATTTTAATTTTCTTCCTATTTAATTTTCTTCCTTCTTGTAATATGCTTGCCTCCCAGCCCGGTGGTTTCGGGTTCGATTCCCGTTGGAACCCAGATTTTTATAAAAAAAATCCAGTCTGGTTTTCACTTAAGGCCTCTTTAACATATTTCTGGTTGGTTGGAAGATATTGCCACATGGCAATAAGCCCGCCAGATTGTACTGTATACAACGAAGGTGCAATACAATACAATAATACAAGTTAAACAGTAAACGAATAAAATATCAAAATGATGATGGTGATTCACATTTATAAGACAGCTTTAAACGGTCTAAATATTTTTTAAAGGTTAAATTACCAGAAGCAATTTAAAAGTAGACAAATCCACAACTCCCTTAAATATCAACGAACATAAATAAATATTTGTGGGCAAGGTTGTTCATGTTTTTGAAAAATATATGTTTTTATACTCCTGTCAACTCAATTTATTTTGATCAAATCGATTAATCAATCAAAATAATGGCCCTTTAACTTGGGATTCCAGCCCACTGTTACTAGTTACGTATTGAAATATTAGAAATATTACAAAATAAAAATATATGAATTGAGTGTAATGATAAGAAGGTGGTGACTGCGGTCATTATATTAGGTAATTCCTCGCTGATTGCTACCATTAGATTAGAAAAAACATATTTGATAAGAAAATTCAAGCAAGACACTTAAAAATCTACATCGACACCTTTGTAGATATTTCGATACGTGATAGGGGTAGACACATTCGGTTTTAGGTGTAGTATAAAGTATGTGTGTAGTGTTAATATATAATCACAAATTTGGTTAAGACCTCCCAAAAAGGGATACTTTTAAGTTTTTCCTAAAGCTATACACGCCATCCACATCTCTAACGCTTATTTACAGAATTCCACGGCACAGGACCAGCAATGGCAAAGGCTCTGTTATACTCGTACTCGTAATACCCCGCGCTATTGTATCGGTTCGGAATAATCAACGTATTCGATGAAGATGAAATTAATCTCCAAGTTCTTAACATAACCGCACCATGTTGTTATTATTTTGCTTACATATTCATTATGTTGCATTAATCTACTTTCTATTTTAACCTGCTTAATCTCACTATAACTCGCATGCATTAAATTTAATAGTTATCCTGGCGCCATTCTGACCAAAGATTCATGGGCATCATCGTTTCAATGTTACGAGAACATTCTCGAATAGTGTCCATCTGAGAACCCTCTTGAATAGGTTTTTACGAGGAGTCATTCAGATACAGGTCAAATCTCATCATAACGAATACTGAATCATCGAATGTTTCAGAATAACGAACATTTTGTTCAATCAAACGAACGTACATAAAATAAAATGTATAATGAATCATGTTTAAACGAAATAAAAAAAACGGTATAACGAACATTTTTCGGTCGAAAATTTAGCTGAGGGGATCTAAAATTAGGGACTTGGGTAATACAAGCAATATTTAATGAATTGGTAATGATTTTGGACGCTCAAATGAAAAGATGGAGACATTATTTTAATTACTATTCGTAATTGGTTAGCACTGAATTATACTTGCAGTTAAATCGCATTACAGAAGATAATGAAAATAGAGTTTTGCCACATGTTCTTCAAGTTTCGTTTTCGGAAACTACGAATAAATTGCAAACGTTTCTGGATTATTGCAGGTTTCAGGTATATCCAGTAGCACTGATGTTCCGGAAAATATTGATCAGCAATTATGTACTCGTATATTGGGAAAGCAAATACCTACTTTAAAAAATCAGAATTGTTAAAATAACACGATTTCTTGAAAACAAAATATTGAGAGTGTTTGTTCTAATTTTTGTTCTAATATAAACTATTTTTTCCTCCCCATATTCTGTAGAACGAAATATGTTTACTGATCCCAAGAATTTCGTTCTCGTGAGATTTGACATGTATACACCTACACATATGTTATTTTATTTAAATTCATGACTAAATTTCACTCTTACTCAAGACTAAGTAATTCTAAATCTTTCAATATAATCTCATGAACATTGTACGTGTTTCTTCTTCGTTCAATCCTGGCATACGAGTACATACTACGAGTATATATCGCTCCTACCACGTACATATAACTGGCCACAGATGCTCTTAGATTTTAAAGACTTTTCACTCTTTTAGCATTTGTTTGATTTTTTGTATACGAGTACATATGTTAATGAATTATTTCAATAAGTTTTTACGAAAAACTATAGCATTTTTCTATTTGACATTTAACAGATTTACCCAAGTTTGATTTCTATCGATTTGCTCCTTCATCACGTCAAAGGTGTTGTATAATCCTTGGTTTTAACCTATTATGCTCTACATGTCAACAAAGAGTTATTGAAGATATTTGGAAACTAATATGTGAAATGCGAAATAAGTAAGTTTACTTATTTTATCTTTGTTAAAGGTTTGTTTAACTTTGATATGTTTGTATTCAATCGAAGTAAATATTATATTGAACTAAAATATAAGTACTACAGAGCATGACCAGGAGAAAACATTTTTTTCGGCTCCATCGATCGAGCTTTCGTGTTTAAGAACCACTGGAGTAGCTACATAGCTCGTATTTCATGATCACACGTTTTGGTAATACAACCGCGTGGGAAGATTCAACACCACTGCCATAAGTATTGTATTATTGTATTGTATTACACTTTCGTTGTATACAGTACAACCTGGCGGACTTTTTGACAGAAATATTTTAAAGAGGCCTTAAGTGAAAACCTGACTGGAATCCTATTTAAAAAAGTTTTGGTTCCAACGGAAATCGAATTCGCAGCCTCCGGGCTGAGAGACAAGCATCTTAGCAACTAGGCCACGGAGGTTATTAAGCCATAAGTCTAGCTCACGCAAATGTTGTTGCCAGACGAACTCATTTACGAGACTGATACCGTTGTAACTATTATTTTTTTCGGGTAACATTGGGAATTAAATCCGAAACTCCTAAGTGGAAGTCCAACGTTTTACCACTTTGGTCACAGTTGCCGTCTATATTAAGTTTTTTTGCTTAAATTTGTAACATTTTCCAAAATATTATATTTTTTATAGTAAATTTATTTATGAAATCAATCAGTTACATTCGACAATTTTCTGTCAATATTTTTCAAATCGTTATGAATTGTGTCCCTTTTTAGAATGAATGTTTTTAATATATATTTAGCAAAATCCATTGTATCGTATTGTAAGTGTTCAAAAGAGAAAAAAACTCATTGGAACTGAAACAGACAATTAAGTCGTTATGCTTTTGTATTTCTTTACAAAGAAAATCACGCCGTTCTTAAACGCAAGAAAATAAAAAAAAATTCCCAAACCAAATGAAAGAAGGTTATTTACTTATCACAATAACCCAATATAATTTATTCTTCTTCAAATTTCAATATGAAAGCACATCTCTAACTCTACACGCTGATTCTCTTTTAAATCCCCCATTTCTGATTTATATACTTTCATTTCAATAATTCTATTTTGTAAATAATATATTTCTTCCTATGGTATGAACGATTTTTTCATTTATTTCAAAAACACAAAAATGAATGTTGACAGGAAAACAATGAATGTTGACAAGTTGTTTTTTAACTTTCTTAAAGACGCCTTATAAATGCCCTTGTCTAGTCATTTAAAATCCTGCGTGACACACCAAAAGAGGGTACTATTTATTTCATTGTAAAGGATATCTTTCAAGTGACATTTCAACTCACTAGTACTTTTATTGACATATTACAAATATTATAAAATAAATATATATGTAAGGATAGGACTAGAAAGGTGGTGACTGCGGCCCACGGAGAGGTATTCAACCTCAAAACCTGGCCAAAAACATTTTATTTCTATATTTTATAGAAAATGTGTATAAAAGTAGCTTGGAACTCAAACTTTATTAAACAAATCATTTTAAGGGGTTAGGTGACAGACAGGTATTTTAAAATAAAAAAATTGATAATTTTACTGGTTTATTTTGTCATATCAAATAATGTTAAGTAAAAACGCAACGCATGAATAATTGAATGCGAGTGTTTCTTACCATAGCTTTTATAACAAACCCTCAGGTTCCTCCTCATCTTAATGTGAGCTGTGTGCTCTGGATCATTCGCTCTGATGCAGAAGATTGCCTTTGTGCATAACATTACCATTGATATTGCGTATGCGGAGAATAGAATGTCTGCCTAAGTTTGTTTGACCTAGGCCGAATGGAATGCTTGTTATACGAGTATATGGGGCTGAAGTCAACCAAAGTCTATTGAGAATATCTCGATTACAGTCTGTTCTTGAAATTTTTCGAGAGTAATTTTGCCGGTATTGTCGAAAATGCTTGTTCCTGGCTTCTGCGGCTTCTTCTGATAGTCGCCCAATAGGCAATAATGTATATAATAATGTTTTTCCACAAACATAGCACCGCATTGTCGAGGCTGTATGAGTGGCCGCGTTGCAGACTTTTCCGTCGACCTTTGTTATCAGTAATTTATGTTTTATAAAAACTTGCTCGTCCTCAATTTTGTTTTTTTTGTAGACTTTTTTCCTGGTCTTCGACATATTTAATTTCTTCATTGGTAACATCATTATTTTCTTTAAGAAGTCGGATTCTAATTGGCCTGCAATTCCGCAATGATGACGGTAAGAGATTCTGCCATATAACCTTTTGTCCGCTTTTGTACAAGCGAACTTTGAAAAATGTGCAAGTCACTGCTTTCTTCATTTTCAAATTTCTGCTTGTATTGTGCTTGTTGAGAGCCATCACAACCCCACTTATATACAAGCTCAAAATACTTATTCTCTTCCTCTGTACAGGTTTCTATAACTTCTTTTAAGTATTTGCACAATCTTAATGCCGTGTGATCGAGTAGGTCTTGAAGTCTAACTTCAGCAGAAGTTTCTGTGACAGTTATTCCTTCGTTTCTTGGCTAACATTCTTTTTTCGCTTTATGCAGGATTGAATAGCAGGGAAATATATTCTTGTTAGCCTGTTGAATCACTGCATATTGCTTCGTAGTAAAATCAGCTTCGACAAATATTGTCAATGCTTTTGACACTGAATGCGGGGTTGCTGTTGTTTCTTTACTAGCACTGGCAACTGCTTTACGAAACTTCGTCGCTCGTCTCGGAAATTTAGTTATTTATTTAATGACATTTGCCATGTCATTTTTACCTTCGGCTCGATGGCTCATCTGTGCTGCATATGTTAATTCATCAGCAGGTACATTTTTTCTGAGTTCCATTGTTTTGCGGCGCTTTGAACGGTCACTTAATTCTCCGAATTCCTTGCTTGGCCTACCTCGTGAGCAAGTAGCTGGAGGGGCAGCGGGTAAACATATGTCAGTATTTAGCCATTCTTTATTGTTTTCCAGGAAACGTTCTTCTGTGCTGTTACATCCGAGCCACTTGTGCTTGTAAACAATCTTAAAACTGTTCGGTATTTTTCGTAATTTACCAAGTTGCTCCGTTGAACACTTTGTAACCTGCACAATTTTATCTTCTAGATGCTGGAACTTTTTGCCCAAGAATCTCTGAGCTTTCTCTGACAATCTCGTGCAGGTTTTTCCGACTCATGGTAATGACGAAAACTTCGGAATCTAGAAGGAAAAAATATAAAAGATAAGCATACAGAATTAACAGTTTTTGCCCTCACTCACATAGGTTTAGATTTATCCCTGGGGAACTACTCGTACATTGGTTTTCGGGATAAAATCTATCTTACAAGACAATACGGGAGAAACACTCAAAATTAAATACAAATCGATTTAGCCGTTTCGGCGTGATTGAGTCACAAACAACGAGACCAACTTACTGTTTTCAATATTTTATTACGACAAAAAAAAGAAAAATAATCGTTAAAAATAAATGTGAATATTTGGGAGAAGTTTTTCGCGTAAGAATGTTAAAAGAAGGTTTAGGGTTTAATACTGTATATTTATTTTTCAGTACAAAAGTGTACAACACCTTTGAAATCACTATTTTCGTAAAAAAAAAACTTGTAAAATTACGTCATGTTTGTTACAAGTTAAGGTTTACTTTAAATAAAATGCAGTAATTTGGCAAATAAACACTTAAAAACGACTTGTATATGATCTACGTACCTTCTTCTTCAATATCCATGGTAGTTTTTCACTAAACTCACTCGTAAAGTATTTAAAAAATAATACGAATTGACTATCAACAAAGTGCAGAGAACGAATACGTGCGTATTAGACGAAGACAATGGTCCGACTATGAGCAAGGCCATGCGTTGGGCGCTGCGAGGGTAGTGCCTATTTTTTCAAGTGAGATCATTATCTACCTATTCTGAGAACGAAGCTCGGCCACATCCTAAAAGGTTTACAATTTTCATTTATGGCCAGGTTTTGAGGCTAAATACCTCTCCGTGCGACAATTAGATTAGATACTTCCTCACTGACTCCTACCATTAGATGATAAAAAAACATTGGCAAGAAAACCGCAGAAAACTTACCAAGGAAAGATGACGATGCCGTATTAAGAGAAACAAATAGATAACATCGTAGAAAAGTATTTATTTTATTTTTAATGATTTATCTTTTTGTATACATACATATATATCTGGTGGATTATTAATATACATAATTTTCTCCCAACCAAACAGTTTATGGTGTATAATACGTACAGTAGTTTGAATCCATGTCAATTTTTTTTTTAATTTTATTTTTATTGAAGAAGAAAAATATGATAATTATCTGAGCAATAATTACAGTACAAGAGGAAAATAATCGAATAAGAAAAGAAAACGAAGGAAAATTAGAATACCTTTAGTATAGAACCACTGGTGTAGACACGGTACTCACGGCTCTTGAAACATATTGACACTAGCACCATACAAGGATTGTAACAGCTCTTAACCAGAACGGGATCTATTGTAACACCGCCAAGAAACGAATCCGAAACCATCAGGTGGTAGACAAAAGTCATACCAACTAGGCCACGGAGGTTAGGTAATGTTTTTTTCATACGCAATATTATGACATATTTAAAGTTAAGTGCTCGCAATTTTAAAAAAAGTATTCATTCCTTTAAAAAAGATAAATTGGAACTTTCTTATCGCCCCGGTGCAAATCGTAAAAATAAGAATAGCGACAATAAACAAACGTAAAATAATAATATCTTTTCGTTTCGCAATAATTAAAAGCAGAGATCTTGTGATTAAAAGTTTGCAATTAAAAGTGTAAAAGTTAGTTCTGAGACGTAGAAATTTGTAATGCTGGAAGATTTTGTCACGCGTACACTTCGAAATTGAGATGGAAGTTTAACAAAAGTGAAAATAAGAAGATATCTATAAACTCTTATTTTTCATCTTTTTGACTAACTTAAACGTTGAAAAAGTATGGGTAAATAAGGCGATAAAAGTTTAAAAATAACTGTATTTTTGAGGAAAAATAAAGTTCTTATGTAGCTCTCGATAGGCAACCGGAATTCATCAGGACAAAATCAATAATAAAGGAAAAGAAAAAAAAACATTTCATCATAGGTTTTACCTAGTGAAGTTGTTCTCTCTGTCACGAAATTGAGGGTTTTTGCATTGTTATATACTTGTACTTCACGGGTTTCCTTTCAATGAAAACTACGTAAATTTTAAATAATGTATTGAAAGCAGTAATAATAAAAATAAAACCTCAGTATTACATCTAATTACTAGTTTTCAATCAATACAGTTTTTATCTAATTATAAATTAGTTTTTGTTACAGGTTTGTATGTTAACAAAAGGGAGTAAAAGCTTTCATTTTAATTTGTTTACTACATTAAACATTCTGCGGATTCGTAGGTTTTCAATAGAATAACTTTCTAGACCTTTTTCTTCTCACCAACTAGAAATACTTATACAAAAGAAAATTGAGATTAATTTAATTGAACCTGATACTCCATCCGCTAAAAAGACAAATGTTCTACCAAAGACACCTCGGAGATCTACATGTTTTCGTATCATGTACACAGTTTATGGTTGCATCATATTCATAGTTAAACAGTAAACTAACATTCACTTCTCATATTGAAAGTATGTATTTATCTACCAATAAAATTCTGAGATTTGTAAGTTTGTTGAGTCTCTAGCACAATTAGTGCTGTTACATAATCTATGTATAATTACTGATTCGCAAATAATTGAAATGCGGCTCAATAACATGGGCCGTTAGAGTAATTCAGAACTCCCTTAATCGCGGGGTATATTAATTTACAAATAACCCGACCCCACATTTTTATGGATTTGTTTGGCTATTACTCTCTTAGCGTTAGAAGAGATCTACGCACCTGTTAATACATATAGAAAAAATAGCAAAACTTTTTTGATTGATATACATATATAATTCCCATATTGAACGAGTTTTCCGATATTGATGTCTTCCATACTTAAGTAGAGAAATTGAGGATTTAACTCCTTAATATAACTTCACAGGGAATACATAAAAATTGTATGTTATTTTTTTTAGATTTTTTAATTATTCTTGAACTATACATTTTATTTTACTTAATTGGGTTAAATCTATATGAAGTGTTTACAAGTATTATATGATTTGAAAAGGCTTCGTGATATTGTGTGTTTTTTTTCTTCTTTTTAATCAACTCTGTTACTAATGAAGATTTCCAAAGTATACAAAAAACTGGCGGGCTTCTTCAGCGATTTATACAAATGAACAAGAAAGTTGTAAAAAGTCTTTGATGTTGAAAAACAAGTAGGCTTAGAAATGTTCATCATGGGGAATAGATTCATAGTTCACAGATGAAAACATGCGTGCTATCACTTGGTCACAAAGAACATCAATAAAGGTGAACATGCAATGAATAAAGGTTGCTTGAGGATTTTGAAACAAGTGTGATATTAAGTAATAGGCTAGATGTTGAAGCAAGTGATACTAAGTAACAGGCTAGATGTTGAAAAAAGTGTAATATTAAGTAACAGGCCAGACGTTGAAGCAAGTTTTATTAAGTAAACTAACACCATTAATACTTCGTATTTCACTGTTTTTTTTCTTTTTTTTTAATTATAGATATTATAAAAGTCATAGGTATCCTTATACCCTCAAATACTAGGCAGAAAAATCCTGTGTCATTCGAGGGGAGTAGTACAGCGCGGGGTTCGAACTGGCGACCTTCCGCATGAAAGTCCAGTGCGTTACCACACGGCCAGGGACCCCATGAATGCACTTCGTATTGAAGAATAAAGCTAAAAATTTGTCACTTTGTCAAAGTAGCTTTAACAAGACAGCCATATTTTTTTTCTGCACCAAAGTCCAGTGCGATACCACGCGGCAAGGGACCTCGTAAATGTACTTCATGCTGAATAATAAAGCTGTAAAATGGTAACTTTTTCAAAGTAACTTTAACAAGACTTCTATATTTTTATTTATTTGGTAAATAATTCAGTGTTTTTATTATTCATAACATAAAGGAATACTTTTTTAAAATAAAAGCCGATCACATTATTCCATTTCAATAGTTTTAACAAGACTATAAGAGATGGAATACATTTATCGGGAAGAGAAGGATTCGGAGAAGGATAATTATCACGTATGTCTAGACGTTGTTATATTTGAAGATTTTCTTCTTCTTCTTCATCTTATTTTAGGCCTGATGGCCTGTTATGGTCCTACATCATTATATGCCTCTTGTGACGTCGACTGCCAGCTGTATTTCCATATTTTGGGAGGTCGTCCTGGAGGTCTGCTTGCTTGGGGGATACTGTCCCTGGCCATTCTTACGGCTCTTGGTTCCGCCATTCTAGATACGTGTTCGTTCCAGAACCTTATTCTCTGTCGTCCCCATCTGACAATCTCTTCAACTTCGCACGTCCTTCGGATTTCTGTGTTTCGTACTCTATTACGAAGGGTTTTGCCAATGTTTTTGAGATCTGTTTAACAACACATCTCCACCAGACTCCAGATATAATAATTAACGAACCCACAACATTGGAGGAGAGTGAAATTAGACAAGGAATGAAAATACTCAAAAATAGAAAAGCTCCTGGAATTGATAATATACCAAACGAACTCATAAAATATGGCAGCGAAGAACTAGCGAAAAGTCTCCACAAACTCTACAACCTGATCATTGAAACTACAACAATACCAGATGAATGTAGGGCCAGTATAACGATTCCCATCTTCAAAAAAAGGACAAAAATCTGATCCTGGTAACTATAGAGGAATATCTCTTTTAAGCGCATTTCTCAAGCTCTTCACCAACATACTAAGAGTAAAATTAGAACAACAAATTGAAAATAGAGATGAACAACAAGGATTCCGAAGAAACAGATCTACTACATATGCTGTATTCACACTGCGGCAAATTAAAGAAAAGTCTTTCGAATACAACAAGACTGCTTACCTTGCTTTTATCGACCTGACCAAGGCTTTTGATAGAATCCAACTAGAAGATGTAATAAGCATTTTGCTTGAAAGGAACGTGTCACCCTCCATCTCCAAAACCATTAGAGACATAAACCTAAATATCTCCACAAGAATTCGCGTAGACGGAGAACTCTCTAATGACGTTCCAACACTAACAGGAGTAAGAGGAGATAGTTTAAGCCCATTTCTTTTTAACTTGGTTATGGATAAAATTATAGAAGAAGTTGCCGAACTTAACCTGGGATACAAGATGGGCGACAATATGCTAAACATCATATGCTATGCTGACGATGCCACCATCATAGCCGAATCAGAGGAAGACCTGCAACAAATGCTACATCGATTCCACACTGCTTCCTAAAAATACAACATGTCTATCTCCATCAGCAATACTAAATGCATGACTCTTCTAGCCAGAGAGCAAGTTGAATGCAGTGTGGCGATCAACGACACACCGATTGAACAAGTAACAAAATTTAAATACTTTGGTGCTAGCATAATGTGCAATAATGACCTCTATGGTGAAGTGCTTGAACAATCACAAAAGGCCGGAGCTTTTTCCGGATGTTTAAAGAACACTATCTGGAAAAACAAGCATATGAACATCCAAAGCAAGGTGAGGATATACAAGACCTGTGTCCGCCCCATAATGACATACAGCGTATAGTCCAGAGCCGACACTGTCAGAACCAAAAATCTCCTTCGAACCAGCGAAATGAAGGTACTCAGGAGTATCGCTGGCAAAACTATAAGATTTTTGAAGATTTTTATTTTAATTTTAATTGAAGATTTTTATTTTCTTAAATTTATAAATCTATATCGAGTTCTTGGATTTTAGTCGGTATCTAACTCTTGTGTATAAGCCACCTGTTTGCATCAAGCTTGGTGGGCACACTTCCGTGCTGATGGTTTCCGGTTCGAACCCTGCGCTCTTCTACTCCCATCGAATAATACATGCATTTTTTCAGCCTAGTACTCGGGGGGGGGGGGGGGGGGGTATAAGGATACCCATGACTTCGATCATATATATTATTTAAAAAGAAAGGGGGAGGGGAAACATGTCACTGTGCTTTGGTTTGCTGGCGTGCAACAGTTCACTTACTTAAAAAAAAAAGACGAAAACTCTACAGCACAGTTTCGATTTCCAACTGAATTCACATTAGAATGGCGATGGGATCATAAACTACGAGACCCAGCAACACCGACGACAACATATCCTACGATTTTTCTTACTTCTTACATTTCCTTCTTTCAACATGTAATTCACTTGATCCAGTCATACTTTTTTGGTCTTCCTCTACCATATCTTCCACTCATAATTGCACTAGACATTTTTTTATTAGTATTTCTACATTTATTCATTCCAAGAGCCCAAACCATCTCAGAGCCTCTTCTTCTTACTCAACACATCACCCTTAAGTTCACATTCATCCCTAATCACTTTATTCCACATTCTGTCATACATTATCACCCCAGGTATTCTTCTACGTGCACGCATTTCCACAGAATTTACTCACCTCTTTTTAGTATATTTCTACGACGGGTTTTTTCCATGCATCAAAGTTGGTACTAAAATAATGTTATGGACTGTCTCATCTTAGCAGATTTTAAAACTATCTATTATAGTTCAAGTAACTATGTTTTAGTGGGCCATTGACTTTGTTTCCTATGTCTTCACGCCGTTCGATGTATTTTGTAAATCTTCCATCAAGTGAACAAATACTACTAGATACCAGAATTCTTAAACTTCCATCAAGTGAACAAATACTACTAGATACCAGAATTCTTAAACTTGCTCTAATCTCTCATTACTAACCCATTTATTGCATTTACTTTTCCTTTCACAATTTTCTATCACCATGACTTTGAATTTCGTAACATTCATTCTCAGATCTTTATATTAACACGTCTCATACAATTAACTTTACTCTCTATCCTCGTTATTAGCTAAAACGACCATGTTATTACCACATATCAATCCGCATACATTCTCATTCGATATTTGTACACCACACCTCTGTATATATGGTCTATACCTCTGTAGTTCCTTCATACACACCTCTGTATATATGGTCTAGACCTCTGTAGTTCCTTCATACATACCTCTGTATATATGGTCTAGACCTCTGTAGTTCCTTCATACACACCTCTGTATATATGGTCTAGACCTCTGTAGTTCCTTCATACACACCTCTGTATATATGGTCTAGACCTCTGTAGTTCCTTCATACATACCTCTGTATATATGGTCTAGACCTCTGTAGTTCCTTCATACACCAATCTCAACACCGCTCAAACACACATTGTTTAAAGGCTTTCCTAGTTCACCGCTTTTTTACGCCGTTCTTTTATGTCCATACAGCGAGACTCTGGAACCAGTTACAAACTAATGTTAGATTCGCTTTGTCATCGGCATGTTTTGAAAAGCGACAAAAAACACTTAATTTCGAATAACGTGTTTCATTCCTGGTTTTTCTTTCCTCTTCGCCATCCCTTCCTTTTCCTTTGATTGATTATAGCTCACTTTTATTCTTACTATGTATATTGTTCATGAATTTTGTAAAAGTGAATAATTATTTGACAATTTTTTGCGACCATGTAACTTCATGTATTTACTTTTGTCTGGTTGATTAGAAGTGATAAGTCCGCCAGATTATTTTACAATGAGTAGAGTAAGATTAATTAAGGCTGTGGAGAAACTAAGAAAATGTTATGGAGTGTTTATGTGTGAAATATCTCAACTTCTATACGGTGTGAAAGCAAGGTTATTTATAGTAGCCACGATGAAATAATATGTGAATGTACAGGAAAATACCTGATATAAAGGACTCCTTCAAGTAATGGATAGCGATAGACAACTCATCAACGTTGCCAATTGGGCCTATCCTTCGCTATGCCAAATGTGATCTACTTCAACTAATCGGCTTCAACTGCAGGGAATCATTTAAAGAACACGATGTACGAGTATAAGTAAAATAAAAATACCGTAGTATGCATTAAAAATCTCGAACAGATTGAATTGCGATGTAGAAAATACGTCCGTATTTAAATAGACATAGACTCTTTCAAACGTGTTAACACCCAATTTGAAACTATTTTCGTTTTTTATTTTTATGATTGTGTGCGGTACATTGTGGGATGAATGTTTTTGGTCTGTCTAGAGTGATGAAGTGTGAGGAGTTTGATTTCTTGTGATGTATACATGTGTAATTGAGTGTCACTGTTTGTCAGGTTGATGAGAATGTGCAACGGGGTTTTATATAATCAAAAATCGGAAAGATGTATCGATTTATTTTTTCATGCTATATGTCCTCAGTGAGATACAGGTAAAAGTCTAGTTTACTGGGGACACGACAAATGAAAGGCAACAAACCCAGATCCATTAAAATTGTGTGTCCAAATTAAATTACCTGTTGAAACATATTTCTTGTCATGTGTCAAATTAATAAAAAAATAAACATAGAGACAGTACAAGAAGACAAATAATGTCTTAAAAATATTGAAAAGCAAGGAGGAGGAACCCAGCAACTAATAAGAATAAAATACTCAGCAGCCCCGTCAATCAGTAGACTACTGCCGTCAAAATTAAACTGACAATTAATTGGTATTATACATAAGCACCATGTATGGTATGTTGCGATCCTCCTTATTTACCTACTACCTATAGATGTTGTATGCCTAATGAAGGCATTTGGGATTGTGACATGGGTTGAAGGACTCAGCCCTCCCTCCAGAGAAGTAATTAACTGTTACGGCATGACATCACAAATAATTGTCTTAGGACACTCCTGATAACAGAATTACCGCATCAACTTCTCAGGAATATCCTTATTTGAGAAACGCCAATAAAATACTATTTGAAGATTCTATTTCCCTACACACAAATCAGTAATTGATATTTCATGTTACCAACTTGATACAAATCCGTTGTTATCTGGAACATACTCTTGTAGTTTTTGGTTCACTCGTTAAAATTTTTACGTTTTTTTTAATCTAAGATTACGGCTTTAACATTTAGAAACTCTATGTAGAAATATATAATAATTAAATACTTTATTATTTCACTAATAATATTATTCCCCGTGACACGTGTTTCTACCTCCTATCGAGCATTTTTAGGCGAAATAATCCCAATTGGTGTCAAACGTATGTGTGATTAACCCAAATAAGATTTTTTTAACATTATGAATTGAACCTTAAAGTTCTAATGTTGCTGTGTCATTTCAATACATGTATTTTCAAAATCACTTTCTTTTGCATATACGCCACTCTATCGTTTAGCTCCCTTGTCTTTGGCGTTAAAAAATATTTTTACCAATAGTATTTTTGGTATAATATGTAGTTCTCATTTTCCCTGAAAGTGTAAGATAACCAGGGTTATTCCATCAATGTCGCGGGGTTAATGGAATTAGTGGGGGGGAAATATTTTTTTATTAAATATTCTTAAGGGCTGTTTACTTTCTTTAGGTTACTATGCAAGTAAGTATATTATTTTATTCCAAATGTTCAAGAACCAACTATCCGCAATCGAAATTCATAAATCGCGCCTGTATCAAGTATGATAGGTTTAACCGTCATGCCACAGGTGGCTTATGTACAACAGTTGAAACTTATCAACCTACAATGATAGAGATTCCATCCTTTCATATTTTTAAATGATCTTTCTTAGACTGACTTTGGGAATTTTATTAGATTTACGAATACAAATAGGTCATAGAAAAAGAGGAACGCACTGAATCTGGTACCGACCCTACATGTTCATACATAATTTAGGAGAAGGAACATGGAATTTCTTACACCAAGAATCTACAGTACATTCCTGAGGGGTGATGATTTTTGTCACGTGCCTTCGTATATATAATAATAAGTTGTCTTCCATTTTAGGGGTACCCGCAGAGGCATGTGAGAGAATTACAGATATTGAGCGCATGATGAGTTGTGGGCATGACATCGATATAATTATTAAAACAATTATGCTGTTGGAATTGTGTATGTGATAACACGGGATTAGTAAGGATGGGAATATAGAGTGATCATTTTTCAGCAGAGTGGTTAAGTATTTAGAAAAATATATGATATTTGTGATATAGTAATAAGTCTGTGATCCTCTGTATGATGTGATATAGTAATAAGTCTGTGATTCTCTGTATGATGTGATATAGTAATAAATCTGTGATCCTCTGTATGATGATAGTAAAAAAGTAAAATATATTATATATGTCGCCGTTTAGAGAGAAGACTCTCTTTAAGGGCACTTTAATTTGGGGTTCAAACCCATTTTTACTGGCAGATTAAAAATATTACAAAAAAATCAGGGAAGAGAGTAAGAATAGGAACATGATTGTAAGGAAAGGTTGAGTATAAGGATAAGAAGCTCAGTGTAAAGATAGGTTGAGTTTAAGAATGAGTGGGTGAGTGTAAGAACAAAACATAACAGGTTGAGTGTAATGATAGGTGGGTTTATGAATTATTTTCTACTTGTACTCTTCAGTTCGCCTTTCCATTCAAATTGTCAATGTTGTATGGTGGATGGCAACAAAAATGAAATTTATTCAAAAGTATGTTTTTATATAAAAAAAAATATTGAACATAATGTCACAAACTAATGACAAAAAAAAATTTGAAAAAAAAGCACCCTCAACTTTTAATATACATTACTCTTCTCAAAAAATAAATAAAACTTAGTCGAGGGGAAAAGGCAATAGTAATGGAATCTTTCCACCCACTAGAAATAGTGATAAAATAACTACCAAGAATTTGAAATGGTTATACTATATTTCAAAATATCCAACTACCCTTGGATAAAATCTGGGTAAAATACCTTTGAGGACATTTTTTACTGGAACACATATGAAAACCCTAGAATGTCGTATTTAGCTTTCGAATAAAATATTGTGCTACATGTATTCAAATTATACCTCGCATTTCTTTGAGAATAACAAATACGCTGCCGAAATAGGAAAATAATATTTACCTGGTAATAATAATTTTTAAAATGTATACAAATCAGATTGAAATACTTTGTAAGTCTGCTGGTACAAAATCATAAAAAAATACAAAATGGTTGAATTTACCAAATCCATCATATTTTTCGTCAATGCTATAATTTTGTACCTTTTAGTATGTGATCAACTACGAGTAATAAAATTTCAGACAGTCAAAACACTGGCAGTTGATTGGTTTTTACATCTAAACTTATGTCTCGTGTTATATATTTTCTTGCTGGCTGTTAAAGATGTATTTTGGAAAACATAGCTCTTCCTTTCTATGACGACCTCCGTGGCTTAGTTGTTTAGACGCTTGTCTTTCAGCCCGGAGCTTGCGGGTTCAAATCCCGCTGGAACCCAGATTTTTTAGAACCCAGATTTTATGTAAAAAATGGCACCACAAAGTGAAACTATAGTATTTTCGAAGATTCAAGAATTTTTTTTTAAAAAGGATTCCAGACTGGTTTTCCCTTAAGGTTTCTTTAACATCTTTCTCGTTGGTTGGAAGAGATTGCCACATGGCAATGAACTCGCCAGGTTGTACTGTATACAACAAAAATGTAATACAATACGATGAACACGCCATAAGAATATCTGATATACTTGTATACGAGCATACAAACTCCTAAGAACTCGAACTCGAGAATACGTGTCTCTTGATTAGCAGTTCAGAAATAACTTCTACAATAACTAAATGGAATGGTCATTAATTGATCTTAACCTGAGCTTCTCGATTACTGACAGAGGTATGGCGAGACAATACGCAGACTCCAGATGACTAAAGCAGTTGACTGGAAGTAATGTAAATTGGAGTGTTCGAGGAATTCATAAAAAAAATGATAACTCGATCGATTCAAATCGTCGTTTTCTCAATTTTATTGTATTGTGTGGAGACCAGAACACGATACATAAATCATTTATACTTTTGAGATATGATGTTGTACTCGAATCTTACACATTCCACGGACAGCCTAAAACCAATCTATCGCTTATTGAAGAACTAAGAGTCGGAATGCATCTCTTTGTGCTGTGCGAGAAAAATCTAACGATATAAAGCTTTCAGGGGTCGTTTCTGGCTGGAAGTATGACAGATAAAAATGAGCTGGACCCGATGAGTGATCAGGTATCGATGGTATGTTAATTTCAGGTAGGGCTACAAAAGGATAGTTTATGATCATGGTAGAATAGCTACATTTAGAAGTAGCATCGCTTTCTATGAGTAAGAATGTGCCTAGAGTACAATACCAAAGTTGACTAAAATGTGGACATATTTAGTTTAACGCTGTTGCCAAGAGTTTAGGAGGATGTTGTTTGAATTGACTAAGTAATCAGTGTTATTTCCCCCATATATTGTGCAACATTTTCACAGACCTGCTAACATGACGGAACTGTATATAATATGAACACTGGTAATTGGGGTTTTAATCCTTTATTATTTATAAATTATAGGGTTTTTATAAAAATCTTTATTTCCTGTAAATGTTCTTTAGAAATAAAAATAAATATATGACATGAGGATGAGATGATCCGTAGAATTGAGGGAACGACCAAAAATAAATGTATAAAAATGATATATTAAAGCAAGATGTGTGAATTTGACTGATTGTATACCAATGCATTTTGATAATTATTTCAAAAGTGTTCAAAATATGTATGGATATCTTACCCCACCAGTATTCCTAGATCACATGAATTACTGAGAAACTGTAATAATACTTGAAATATGTCGATTACTCGTACAAAAACTAAGACCTTAAATCGTTTAATTACTGTCATTGGTAATATGATGAACAAACTTATATTTAAGTGTCGCTATGTGACCGAGTGTCATCAAAAAGATCGCTCCCTCGGTATTATTATTATTCTCTATAATGCAGCATTAAAAGTACAAACATAGTTTGTCAATCGTTCAAACTCCAAGAAATGTTTCGTTCCATATCAGTAGTGTAGTCTCACTAAATACCTGATCATATTACCCAACTACGTTGGTTCTTTTGGGTATAACAAGACAAATGTTCAGTGTTAGTAAAATCGCCATAAGCGCTGCCTTAGGTCCGAAGTCATATTCCAGCTTTAACACTAAATACTAAATCTTAACTATTTTCTTTACTTTCCAATCCAATCGTATCGATAAATTTATATCGTATCAGCCTAGAAAGATGCAACTGCGATGGCAATCGAGCTTCCTTTTTGTATGTCTTCTTCCGAGCAGCTAACGGGGCACAGTTGACACGCCTTCAGGTACGACATTGATTGAATGTCATAAGTTGTTGATAAATCTTCAGGTGCGACATTGATTGAATGTGACACATGCACAGGGTGGGTCATTTGTACCATTCCTCTCTATCTGAGGGGATTTTCTTTTGATCTACCCGCATGGGTGTGTAGGCATTTTATACTGAAAATAATATTATTTACAGTTGAATTTCGTAAAATAAAAAAAAATATCGAAGCTTCCTTAAATAAGGGAGTCATATGATTTCATTAACTCATTTTTTGCGTTTGAGGTCTGATTTCCAAAATAAATCGCGAAATTTTTAAATTAAAAATTAGTATGAAGCTTTAAGGTCGTGCTATGAATTCTAATCTCAAAATATTCGAGTTATTATTTAACAAATTACCTTTATTGCACTGGAAATTAAAAGAACACCTGCGACATGAATTTAATCTTCGATATTAAATTGCACATTTTATTTTAATAGTCCTTATGTACAATAACATGTACATTTATTACAATTTATATTCCAATTAAATGTTTGTCCCTTTTTAATCTTCTAAACCTGTTTTAGATTGAAAATATCTTGGATTAGAACATTAAACTAAGAACAACGGATACTTTTTAATATTTTTCTCTATCTTCACTTTGTGTGGTACGTCCTTCTTTGTGGTAGGATATTTAGATTTTTTATGGCGACAGTCCAACATTGTTAATATTTCCCTCCCTGCAGATAACCATCAAACCCTCGTTAGTTGCCGTCAGTTTTAATGGCAGCTGCGGAGAGCTTGGGGAACTTTTCTCAAACTTCCATGACAATTTTCTCCAAGATTCTATACGACATATTACTGAATATTTAAAAAACTTAAGTTTTATTTCGCAAAAAAAAACATTCAACAAATTAAACTTCTTGTTCTATTTAGTAACATGCTTGTTTTTTTTATTCGCAGGTTAAGAGTTCGATTTTCATTGGAACTCACATTTTAAAAAATGGGTTCCATTCTGGCTTTAACTTACATCTTCTTTAATATCTTTCCAGTTGGTTAGAAGAGATTGCCACATTGAAATACACCTGCCAGTTTGTACTGTATATAACGCTTCTAAAAGACAATACAATAATTTCCGAATGGTGTCTAGAAGATAAAACGTAATATTTACAGAGTGGCTAAACAACTCAAAGATTATCTAAGAATACGAGGAGTATGATAGTGGATGTGGGTCATTACTATTTAGAGGCCGTAGTCTAATGGTTACTTACTTATCCGGTAAAAAATGTATGGCTCGTTTAAAAAAATGCCTAAGTCACATTAAATCTGTTTTGAGTTGGCAACACTGCCATGTAGATAATTTTCTGCTCTATAGGACATGTTATCGAATTTTCGGAATCGATTACCTATGCCCAATTTAATATTTAAAAAAAAATATGTTTTCATTTATTTCCACTTCAAAAAATACCTGTGCTAAAAAATTCCCAAGTCCGTCAACTTTTTCATAATGGTTACTTAATTATCCGGTAACAAATTAATGGTTTTATAGAATTCGAGTGCCATACATCGCCAAATGTTTACTCAGACTTTCACCGAGTATTTCATTATATTATCATTCAGCGCGCTGCGAACATGCGTCAGCATGGCCAGGCGTCTCAGCAGGGTCCACATGTCTGTGGCATTTCCGGGAGGGAGTGCGCATCTAGGATCGGGCTGTTTTCTCACAGAAGATCACATGATCGACGTGGAAGAATGGTTCAATATTGAAATTGGAGTGGCGAGGGGATTCTCGACTGCGAGACCCGGCAACGACGACAATATTATCTCAACGACCTTCATGCTATAGTTGGTAAGACACTTGAATTTCACTCTGAGGTTTTGGGTTAAATTCCCGAAAGTACATAAAAAAGGGAGAACTAGTTTGGTAGAAGAGTTATACTGCTAACAATACTCACACGAGCTAGACGTATTATCTGTTCACATGAGGAGTAATATTCCAAATACACGCAATAATAAACCATGAGTTCCATGGCTACTCCAGTGGTTTCAAACTCGATTATTTGCCTGGATTAATGACCTTTCTCAATTTTGTCTCCCGACAACACTCTCTAATATATCTGAATCACCAATTTGGATATGTTAAAGAGAATATCACCAATTTGGATGTGTTTAAGAGAATATCACCAATTTGGATATGTTGAATACGCATGAATGAATTAATTATGAGTGAATGACGACCTCTGTGGCCTAGTTGGTAAGACGCCTGTCTCCCAGATTGCGGATTTAAATCCCACTGGAACCCAGATTTTTAAATACGATTCCAGTCTTGTTTCCACTTAAGGCCATATTTTAACATATTTCTGGGTGGTTGGAAGAGATTGCCACATAGCAATAAGCCCATCAGGTTGTACTGTATACAACGAAAGTGTTATACAATACGATTATTTCAATATCTAGGTGTATGTTCCCTTCATTTAAATACTCCTACGTTTCAATGTTTTGCATAAAAAATAATCAAATAAAGATTGAATAAATATATCACACAAGTGTTCATAATTGTCACAATAAATCATTGCAATAAATTATTAAAAATGGAATAACTGTCTTTGGAGAATATAAATTTATTTTTAAAATCAACCTTTTTTGTTACCAGTTTATGGCAAGAATACAATATTCCTTATTGTTAGTGGCGTTATTATATTATTTAAATAGGGCATTTTTTTCTTTTATCGTAACATTAAACTAATTGTCAAATTCATTTTAAATAACATCATATTTCTTTTAATATCAGGATTATTCTTCGACACTGTACAGGCATAAATAAATAACATCAACATGACATTTCGTGTATAGGTTGTATTATTGAAAAAAAAACTGTTGAGAAATGCTTCACTTACGACAATGTTGCCAAATGAAGGAGACGCGTTAGGCGTACGCTGTCAAATGAGGAATAAAGATGGCGCAAACATTTTTATGGCAACACGACAGATAACGGAGACCTTGGAGGGCGAATGAAGGATTGGAAGAATAATATTCTTATCGTGGCGGACTAACCATTTTTCTGTATCACACTAGAGGATTTTGAGAAACGTAATTGTGTCTTATAATTAAATATAATTCAACCCCAAATTGATGAGAAAGATCTTAAGTCCAGTAATAATTTTTTCACAAATGTTTTAAACAGTGGTTTTCAGAAAACGTCAATTTATAAATTAAATTTTTTTAAGACTTGATTATATTTTTCTAATAAAAAATGTTCTCTGACAATTTCTTCGTGAATTTACAAAAGGAGGCTGAAAAAGATTACATGATTTAGAACAGTTATTCTCAAACTCTTTTTGTACTTCTGCTCCCATGGTACTTTAAATTTCTTACTTTGTCCTAAAAAAATGTAGGATTTATATATTTAACGCTGTTTTGTAACATTTGAAATTAATAAGAGTATTCTTAGAATATTTCAATTTCCCATACTTTCTTAGAATGCTTTTAAGTGCCAGTACGATAGATTCACATAAATATATCTGAAAGTAAAGCGAATAAAGAAAAAAGTTTCGTGCGTTTCTAGCAGGAGTGTGGAAACCAATCTGAGTCAATATATCGGTGCTATCAATGATATTGTAAATTATAAGAAAGTATCAAATCGAATATAATTTTCCATTGAGAAAACTTAAAAATACGGTTGTAATTAAAAATAATCAAAGAGAATAAAAATGATTGCAGCAATATTAACATAATTAATTAGCTGAAAAGTCCTTTTCATTGCCCATAGAATCTGAAGAAATGTAAAATATTTTTTACATGCGATATATTAACATGTGGAGAACCCCGATAAAGTCATATTTGTAACGTCCTTCCAATAAGAAGTCCTGTTAGAAATCTGTTCTGCATATGTAATGGAGAATAGTTCCTGTCAGCGCAATCGAATTAAACGGTTATGATTATTATTATTCAACAGTCTCCTTTCTTTAGCTTTAAATTACACAAGTGAATATTGATTTGTTATATACATTTCTATATTTTTACGTTTGTGCTGTATTATCATCATGGACATTGATATGTGGTACTGGCAACGTATGTTGTGTAATATATAACGTTTGGCATCTCCCCGTTACTCTAATTAATTAAGTTTGAATATGTATATGAAATTATTTTGCAGCCTGTTTCGGTCTACGAATAGCTAAAAAAATAGTTTAATAGAACGCAATAGGCATGTAACTATTAGTTTGTCGTGTGTTTTTTGTAAATTCTGTAAACGTAAGTCAAATAATAAATTAAATCCCTTTGATCACAAGCATACAAGCAATTGAAATATTTAACTTGTGAATTTAATTCGCATTTTCTGAAGTAGAAAAAAAAACACTTGACGACTGAATGGACTTCTCGGAAAAGTGGCATCTGGAGATCAACTGCCTTGGTCTACTCGGAGAGCCCTGAAAAGACACCGAGTAGGGGTGTGGCTAGATGCAAAGTGAATATGCCGTGATGGGGTTTCATGAACGAAAACAGCACTGAATGTGATTGGACTCACAACACATGCTAGTTTGTCCGAACATTGGGACTATATGATATGCTCTGGGTAGGACATGATTGATGTGAATGATAGAGTGATATATGTGCCTAATACTGGAACTACGTGGCATAATTGACTGTCTGACACAGAAATGAATGAATGAATTCCTCAATAAATAAAAATTACATTTATTCTCGCTTTTCTATCTACGAGTATTATCGTATCAAACTATTTTGAAGGATACAATGAATTATAACATGGTCTAATTTTTGTATGGTACACAGTTTAATAATACTCTCAAGTGAAAATATACTTACAAAGGCTATGTCACGATTCAATTTTGAAATATTTATATATTTTAGCTTTTCTCGCGCCTTAGAATCCAAATTGTATTTTTGCTTCGACTTGATTGATACGACCAATTTTATTTAAGAGAGGAAATTGAGTTTTTGTATATTCTCATCGAAAAAACATCTCAAATTGATTGTGTATACTTACATAAAATAATTTCTAGGTAATGTACAATACATACTTGTAAGAAAAGAGAATCTGCTTTAAGTATTGAAATTTTTCAATAAATATACATTTATGTAGGACCGGTTCGGTACTAGAGGAGTTATTGTTTAGCTAAAGATAGATTCACACGACGGAAAAAATATTATTATTTGATAATAAAAACTAATTAATATAATCAGTATCAGACGACCTGCACGGTCTAGTTAGTAAGAAGTTAGCCTGTTTTCTGACCCGGAGGTTGCGGGTTTGATTCCCGTTGGAACTTAGATTTTTTTAAAGGGATTGCCTTTTAAAAGGAGTTGATATTTTTAACCTTTTCATTTTCACTGTGATCTTCTGTTGGTAGAATCTAAGATTTTCAAAAATCTCATGTGTTACTTGTAAAATAACTCTTAATTTAAGATGCTAAAGTTTCTTCAGGATAGATCTTCAACTTTAAATTACACAAGTGAATATTGATTTGTTATATACATTTCCATATTTTTACGTTCGTGCTGTATTGTCATCATGGATATTGATATGTGGTACTGGCAACGTATGTTGTGTAATATATAACATGTTCAGCACCCAGGATAAATTCATAAATTCTGAAAGATCTTTAAATTTAACAGCACTTGTTTCAAGAATATAGCTACAAATCCTCAAACGGATATTATCAGATAAAAAGATACAATGAATAGACAAGTGATCCAAGGGAAAATAGAATTCGATCACGGGGCAGATCACAAACGCATTGGATATACCTGGTAAATAATGCAATCAACAGTTGACTTCAAGAGTGAAGTAGAAATTCTACTGACCGTGAGAAATTGAAATGTGTCATTCTTTCTGCAGTGCGGTCAATTCGACAAATCACGACTGTTCTGTAAATACCATAACGAATAAGAAGAATCTGTATTGTTAATATTCACATTGATCAACCTATCCAGAAAGGATAAAAAAAGCCTGAATGTGAAAAAACAAAGAAGTGAAGACAAAGGTTCTATCTCTAAGTCTCGAAGGCCGTAATTCGGTTTCAAAAATTTCTATTTATTTTTATTTTTCCTTGGAGCATTTATTGGATTTTCTCTACATTTCGTTACGGGTATTACGGGCTAATTTCATGGTTCAACTCGGATTAAACCCAGCCCCATTTTTCGCTTACAGCTAAACCAGCAAATTTGATACAAAGATTGATCAACAAATTACCTGATGGGATAATAATTTAGAATGTAAGAATGCTTTTAGGAGAATATGGGAACTATGTTTACAAGAGCTTCTCGCCGGACGAATGAGGCGATGTTAAATATTTAAAAAAAAGTTTTTTTAATGCAACACTTTAGAAAATACCCACGTGGGTTAAAATGAGACTGGTAGGCTGAAATTGTGTGAGCATAGATACACATCATTAAGTCGTGTCCCTTGTGAGGTGGGCAGAGAGAACAGATCCATATCCAAGCACACAATTTTCGCTTCCTCCACGATCGTGCATTTCGTCACACACAATTTACTGTTATTACTACTTTACCTTATTTCACAATTTGATCCACTTGAACTAGCCACGTTTTCTAGGTCTACCTCTTTCACGCATACCTTTCACTTCTGACTTATATACACTTAGTTATTATTTCGCCATTCATTCTCTCCACAAACCCGAACCATTTTAATGCTCCTTCTTAAAAACATCTCTTTTATTCAAGCATTCATTTTCAATATCTTCATTCCGCCTTATTTCATACATCGACACTCCACAATGTTTTCTTAGTACACGTATCCCCACAATATTATTTATTTCTTTTCTTCTTCTTTTGCCAAGTCCATGATTCACTTCCATATGTCCATACTTCACATCATTTTTGCTACCTTTGATATACCGCGATTTTTTGTATATGTTATGTTGCTCTTGCTTTGTTCACCTTGTTCCCTTTCGCTACACTTTTTCAATGCTCCTTTTAACTCCCCCATCACATGTAAATATACTACCCAGATAAAAGAACTTTGTTAATCCATACACCATAAACACAAAATATGTAAGCAATTAAGAATTAAAAAAAAATAATAATAATATTAAACGGTATTGCATTGCATTTGCATTATCGTTTATTATAACATGTTTGTAAAATTATCTAATTTAATTTAAAAAGAAACGTGAACGATTGAATAAGCCTTAAGTATCCTTGGACATCAATCTGAAAGTGTCGTATCTGAATTGAAAAACTTAAATTGCTTTTTCTCAACATATAATTTTATTCCAAGTCTTAAGCAAGCGCGGTGTAACTTTACATCCTTATTTTGAAAAGAAAAGACGACGTCCGTGTACGGTGATTCCCAATGGTGACCGAACATTCCATAGTGCTTCTATTACTTGAAGCCGTTTTAAATATTTCTGATTGGTTATAATAAATTTCTAGTATAACAATAAACCCACCGGTTTATATACAATGGAAATAATATACATACGAGTACATTATAGAAAATAGCATCTGAACTCATTATAACAAAGGTTTTCTTATTGATGTAGATCTTGAATCTATTATGTAGTGAAAATCATTCCTGGGAGGTAAAGCACGAACTGTCTCCATCTTTTATACGGCTTTCCTGGCATTCGATGTCCTTCGGGGATTTTATGTGTCACTACGTATGTGATCCGGTCTATGTCCATCCTATTCACATGGCCATGTTAATACCAACATCTGTTTCTGCTTCATCTGACGATATCGTCTGTTTTGCAGGTCTGTCGGATGTGAGAGTTTCTGACCCTATCTTTTCTGCAGCTTGTACGCTATTTATACATTCTTATAACGATATGAAGTAACAAGAAATAGTGTTTAACGAAAAGCTGAAGCAGATTAAACCTGCGTATTATCTAGTTACTTTGATGTCCTTTGTCATAGGAAATTCGAGTTTGATTTATCAAGACTGTATGCTTGCTGATTTGCAATAGTTTATTCTCAATATACGAATATATGTACAGGCGTCAACCATCCACAAGATGCGTAACACTCATACTCGATCACGAGGAATACCCTATCCTATCATATCCTAGAGGTCTTCAGCCATTATTTGCCAATTAATCAAAGACTGCAAATTATATACCTAAGTCTTCGAGGATATCGTCATTTTTTGTTTATTTTGATATGTAAGTTCGCTGTTCTTGGTTTCAATAAAATTACGTTTCTTTAAAAAAAACACCATATTTACAATGTGGTATTTTTCACAATGACCTTTAAAAAAACCTCTATAATATCTGGACGTCTCAGAGATAGGACATGAAAAAATTAGTACATGGTAACATAAAGTAAACTGAGGAACAGTAAAACATGGGTTAGACCTGTAATGATGTATGCTTTTGGAACCAGAACTTATACAATATGAACAAAAACACTCCTTATAACATTGGAAATGAAGGTATTGCGATGTATAACTGGTGAAACATTAAAATACAGAAAAAAAATTGGCTGAAACCGTAGGCATCGTAAGAGGGTGAATGCAGAGAAGGTGTTATTTTTGGAATCAATTTCAAAGTATGGATAAAACCCGTATTCCCTGTATAGATTTTCATGGTTAGCACATATAAAGCCGACCACCAGGCAACCCTCAAGAAGATGATGGAGGAGTCTGCCTGGCAGTCCACATTCCAGGAATAATAAAAAAATACAAGAATCTACTCCAAGAAGAAAAAAAAATTGATTTTTTCAGATTCAAAATAATTCATGACCATAATAGCACCCTCGTAAAGGATATGCCTTTGTAGAGCAATTTCAAGCGTATTGTTGCATACTGATTATTTGCTTTATTTTATTTCAGGTTCTGGATAGACCGAGAAAGCGCCATCAAGATAGACGCCCGGGTGTGGAAGGGGCTTTTCCTGTTTGCCAGTACTAACTCATGCATGAACCCAGTGGTATATGGCATCTTCAACGTGCGTGCGCGCGCCCAGGTAAGCCGGGCGCGCGCCCCGCGCCCCACGCGCGCCACGCCTAGTGACTCGCGACTGACCTCCCTCTCCATATCACTGAGGACTGTTGAATGACAGTAGAGTCCTTGTGCAATATCACAACCTACTGTTCAATGATAGTAGCGACATCACAATGAACTGTTGAATGCCGGAAATGACCTAGTGTTATGTTATGGCCCAGTGTTGAATGACAGAAAGAATATTGTTGAATGTTTCGAGTTGAATGACAGTAGCGATGATGAGTATTTTTTGTTGAATGACTCACTGTTGAATAACATTATAGTTCGGAAAATCTAGGATGAACCGTATGACAGCTTACAAATTTGCACCAATACAGCCTTGTAACGATGTTCAGTAATTTTAATTATTTTATCAACTCTTATATAAGCCTCGATTCTAATAAATAGCAAGTTATTTAGGTAAATACATTACATAAAACTAACAATAATGACAAATTAATACATCTTGTCACAAATTAGCAAAAATGTGGCAGTTTGTTAAAATCAAATAATATTTGGTGACGTTTGTCAAAAGTCACTACGTTAGTCTGCATTGGCTAGGGATGGGGTATTCGATAATTGGATTTTCAAAAATCGATTTTAATTAAATGTTCGTAATTAGTATTAATTCATAGTGGATCTTGGCCTATTTAAAGATACATACAAATTATACAATACATTAGAAAGTCAGTATAATGAAAATTAGGAATTAAAATGTCAGTTTAGAGAAAAACAATTGTTCGATTTGTAAAAAAACTATGCGATTTGTAAAAAAAAAAACGATTTTACCCCATCCCTTTGTGACATCGCACGGTTCATCCTAGACTTTCTGAAGTATAATGATCAATATGACACTCAACTGTTGAATGGCTTTACACAATATTATCATTTTTGAATGGCGTTAGAGGCGTTACGTTTATCACAACCGAATATTGAATGTTGATGTATTTTATATTACATATTGTCACAACCAAATGTTAATATTTTTTTATAAAATGTGATGAAAATTATTGGTGTTTGTGGTATTATGTGATTTTGTATGAATGTGTTATATTTCATCACAATCATTAATAGACAAATTATTTATTTTATTTGTTTAAATAATGCAGACGTAAGTTTGTGGAAATTCATAATTAATGTAATAAATCGCTTAATTTTGTTTTGTGTCACTATATTTTTAAACATATCACTATGTGTATTTTAACACACACTTTTGATCTTCCTCAGGTGGATTAATTAAACTAAATTACATGTTAATTGTACTATCATTTACACTAAATATTATCAGTGGTCTTGTTGGGAATATACAATATAATATTTGTATAGTCCATTCTTACTATATTTCCCATAATACCATAGACAACATATAACATAGTATAAACTACAGTCTAAGTAACCTGTAATTTAGTTGAAATACGCATTTATGTTATATTGAAGTGTTCAGATGATCAGTTCAGTTCGTTTATGTTATATTGAAGTGTTCACAAGAAGTTCAGATGATCATGTATAAGGATGAGAAATGCTAATTTCTTTATTTTTCTAAAGGTAAAAATTTAAATATTGAAAAAATTACCACAATAAATTAATGTCAGTACTTATCATCGTCATTTTTTTTTTCAATATATAAACATTGGAAAAAATTACGACTTACAAGTATATTCGGCTTCATTTTAATAAAAAATAAAAGTGGTTCAATCTTCTTCCACTTGAATGTGCCTATCTGTCTACACGTGTTTAAACCCCCTGTTACGAAGTTTTCGTCAGACTTAATGAGGTAAAATACAAAATTAATTCAGAGTTTTGATAAGTATTTCAAGAGGTTTATGGAAAGGCTGTTTTTAATTTGGGATATAAGTCTAAAACGTTTCATTCAAACTTTTCAATTACGTAGGCTTACTTTTTATAAAGAAATGTTGACAATAACCAAATACGATTTTTTTTTCAGAAACATAAAATAAATATTATTATCAATATATACAAGCATTGTGCAAAATGCTGTTAGTATATATATCAAGTTTTATTTTCATATGTTCATAAAAAAGCAAAGAAAAATAATTACAAAGAAGAAGCAACGCAAACAAAACAGCATTTCTAGGTATGTGTGTGTGTAGGAACTTATCTAGGAAGTGGTTCAATGTCTCAGCTCTAACTACGCTATTAGGCAGTTTGTTCCAAGATTCCACAACTCGGTTAGCAAATTTCCTTTGAGCATTGTGGAATTTAATTTTGTGGTGTTTCAACCGATGTCGTCTGAAATGTGTGTTTTGATTAAAAGAAAATTGTTGACAGTGTTCGAAGCAGTCGTAATATACTCGTAGTTCAATATCTTAAAACAATAAAATATTCACTGTTTCGTTTTAATTGAAGAGTAGGCAACTTAAAAAAACAGTATATTTTCGTAAGTCAAATTATGCCGACATCTTGGAATTTTCGTTGCTCGTCTTTGAAACCGTTCAAGAAATTTCAATATCCCTAAATTAACATAGGATTCCATATTAGATCTAAAATAAATAAATAATAGGTTTATTGATAGCAACATAGTATGTACAGATTATATTTAAATAACACTTCTAAAACACACAAATTGCAGATAATACATTAAATACAGAAGCTATCAAAAGGTCTGTGAAAAATATAGTGAAACAAATAGTGTTCAGAATAAATTTAACATATTTGCAGCAAGCCCCAGAAAATGTTTTTCAAAAAATGTCCCAAAACATATTTTACAATAATTACGTGTTTTGAAAATGTAAATATGTTTCTAAGAAAAATTCAGCATAACAAAATAACACCATTCTTTGAAAAAAATCAAGTGAATCATTGCTACTACCTTTTATTCTAAAATGAAATGGTTTTTTTCCATACAATACTTTTCTCCCATATTCAATATAACGAAATATTTGTTGTGGTCCCATGAATTTCGTAATAATTGGATTCGGTCTGTTTTTATATTCCAGTCAATTTTTATTTTTCATGATGTGTGTTCGGAATGGGTGGATATATAATTTTGAAAATAGATACAGCAAACGTTTTATAATTTTTTTCTGCGTTTGAATAAATCGTAAAACTCTCATAGAAATAAATATTATATTTTCCATACCTATCAATAACCATTCAGACTTTTAAACAGCCTTTTGTATCCAAGTAAGAATTGAATGTCTGGAAATATGTGACATACGAACCATCACGTCATTTTCCTGTCGGGGTAAGCATATAAGATAAAGTGTTAGACTTTCCTATCTCGACACACATCCATCACATATTCTAAATCCACATACCTTCTCATACAACTCCTATGTTTTTTTTAAATTTATTTCCTGAATATATTATATAAAATATCATATTTTTTATTCAATTGCTTCATTTGCAAGCCTTTTTCCTGTAACCAATTTCCCGCATAAATGGAGGGATTGCTGTGATATGATCTAATAGTAGTAATTTGAAGTGTGATCTTCCCATAATATCAGCTGTGAACCGATTTCACGTGTCCTATGTGTCCCACTGGGGTCAGAGGTGACAACAAGTGGAGCAGAACAGCACCAATCCATATCTTCCCACTTTATTCGGGTCTCGAGTCAGGGGTCAGTTATGTCCATAATTACGATACTTGCTTGATAATACTGAATGTCTTAAGAATTTAATATATTAAGACAGGGTAGTAGATAACACGACTTGAGTGTTGGACATAGGTTTCTACTTTGTATCTCCATTAATTTCTATCCTGCTATAGCCGGTCTAACAATGCATTTTATAGCATCTATCGGTCTAACGGTCCGCATTCTCGCTAAGCAAGCATGCGCCCCAGATTCGATTCCTGGTGGATTTAATTCTGAACTAGTTTTATATCTGAATTTTGCTTTTATAAAATTGTCGACTGTTGGGTTAAAATTGAAACGTTAGCATAGGCCAGGTTCTGATGATAGAGGAATATGAAATTCCTAAAAACATGAAGAATGGTGAATTAATAACCACGAAAAAGAAAAGAAGCACTTTAAGAATACACGTAAGAAACGTTTTGACATCTTTCAGGAACCTGGAAAATCTTATTCCATCAACCTTCACTTACTTTTTAATAATATTTATAAATTCTTTTCTACATTATGTAAACGTTCAATAGTGAGCGTGGTCAAACGGATAATATTCACGTTAAACAAGCGTGCACCCTGGTCCAATTCCTGATGGATTCACTTCCAGACTAGTTTTATTCTTAAACCGTTTGACATCTGAATTTATGTTTTTCTGTAGTTTGCATATATGCTACTTATTACGAATTCGTAAATTGCTTCTAATCAATACAAAAATAGCGCTATTTAAAACTATGTCTAACGAAAGTCTGTAGCAGATTAAACTAACCGATTGTCTTGGAACTTTGATGTCCTTATAATCGGAACTTAGGTATATTTATCAAAGCCGTGCTTGTGAAAGTACAACGTTCACACTTTCAATGCGTATTTCATTTACACGCACATGCGTATTTCATTTACAAGATGATTTGCAATTATAGTCGATCATGAGGGATATGCCTATCGTATATCATCTAACCATCTGAACTCTAGTCTGTTCACATTTCTATGTATGACCAATTATGGGTCGCCATTCGAGTAATTTCTTAGTCTAACGATTATTGGAGATATTTTAATACAGATACTCAAAAATTTGAAGAATCGTTCATTTAGAAATGAAAATCAGCGAATCTCATATTATATGGCTTAATCTATTTAAAATACCACCTTAATAAAGACATTTGACTTTCTGTCAAATAAACAAGTTCTATGAATAAGATCAGTGCTACTCAAACTATGATGCCTGGACCGTGAATAGTTTGTTACTGGGTCGCATTGAGAGAAAATTATAAAATAATTTATAACATTTAAAATACACCTTTCTTATCATTTGTCTTATAATTTTATCTAGTCTAAAAATAAAAATAAAACACATTTTAACTTCGTTCTCATCGTATTGAAATTATTTTTATTTAATTTCACACAAAAATGGCTAATCCACTAAGATTGAAATTAAAATAAAACCCAAGAATATATACAGTTTGAGAAGCACTGATTTAGATGATATTATGAAAATGTGTGAATGTTATATTTATAATCGCGGATCGAATAAATTCATACATATTATTATAGTTTGTGTACTTTAAAATACTCTTATTTTGATAAGTAGTTTATCTTTTTTATATTTTGTACATATTTTTGATCATAAATACTTTATTTTTTTATTTCTGTTTATTTTATTTATTTCCCATATCCTACCTCACCCTTTTCCTTGTTTATTTGCACTGTGCTTAAATTATACACGTATAAGAAAGATAAAAAACTTATTTGAGGAAAACAGATTACTAAAAATATATGAAAATTTCAGAAAAAAACATTCTTTGCGAAATATAGGGGAAAATAACTTGATTCGATACTTATAAAGAAGAACAGATGTTCTAACATTGCTAGATTTGATAAAAAATGTACACAGATATAGATCTTATGATCTCACGAAAAAAAAAACAGTTTTCAATATTATTTCATAAACATATCTGTTTTCCCCTGGAGCATTTGTACATTTAAAGCAACCAAGTGTGATCGACAATGGCGTCAGGGATATTAATATATGTTAAAACTAGCATTTTGTTCAAATTTATATTGTTTGTTGCATCATAGTGCAAAGTGTAAATTTATACTGTTTGTTGCATCATGGTGCAAAGTGCAAATTTATACTGTTTGTTGCATCATGGTGCAAAGTACAAATTTATACTGTTTCTTGCATCATGGTGCAAAGTGCAAATTTAAGTTTAAATATCACAATATAAAATATTTCAACGTTTAACATACGAGAAAGTTTTCCATTCGGTTAAAAAACATTACGGTTATGCACCAAAAAAATTAGCATCTTAAAATACTTTTTAAATAAACTTTCTAATTCAAACATACGAGGTTTCATAAAAATAATGAAAATTATCATTGTTATCAAAAAGTACGTCTTTAATCATTAATGTTAAATATTGTCCTCTTCAAAGTGGTCCCCATTGGGTAAAATACACTTTTGCCAAGAATTTTTCCAATCCGCAAACATTTGTGGAACTTACTTTTAGCACACCCATCAATTTTGCCTTTATCTCCTCTATGGTCGCAAGACGTTGACCTTTCAATGTCATCTGCATCTTCGGGAACAGGAAAAGCTTCACGCAAACAGCGTAAAATCTCAAAAAAAATGTATCGTCATTTTTATAATAAAAAAATCTCAGACGTGGCAAAGTGCGTTGTAAATACTTGTCTGTCAAACACAAACTGCAAATCCAATTTAGCAGAAAATTGAAATGTATATCGCAGACAGTGACGCCAACGTGAGGAAAAAATATGTGCTAAATAAAAAACAAATAGCCCGGGAAATCCAAAAATTCTTGTTATTTTTTTAACAATCCTCGTACGAGTACATGTCAGAACATCATATTTCTTCGACGACCTCCATAGCGTAGTGGTAATATTCTTGACTTCCACCCGAGAGTTTCGGGTTCGATTCCCGATGGTATCCAAAAAAAAGGTGCCAGACTGGTAAAAAGAGTTCATTTGATAACAATACTCACACACGCCGAGCGGTAGTATTGCCAACACTTTCAATGACTAATTTTATGCCTACTCCAGAGGTTCTAAGCCCGAAGGCTCGTTTCCTAGGGCCAAAGATAACATTGTCTCCCAGCCACGATCTAATTCGGATATATTGAAGGGTGCCATATAAAAAAGCATATTCCGTTACGGATACACAGAGAGGATAGATCTCCATACCATCATATGCAGTCAAAGCTTTTGCCTCGTTCACACTTTTAAATCTCGTCATACACTTTTTGCTTTTGTCAGTTAAAATGTATCTTACTTCCCATCTTTCCTCGACCTACGTATTCCTCGCACATCATTCTTTTTATTTGTATCATAAGTGTATCAAACATCATTCTCTTAATGTGTCCAAACCATCTTAAGATTCTACTTATAACATCCGATTCACTCTAATACAGCCACTACTTTCTCTATCTTACACTGCGGTACCGGATTCGCAACGGTAGTTCAATTTGTGTTATTTATTATTTCTTAAAAATATTTATCCATTACCTTCGCTTCATTAAATAAAACAACAGAAAAGGTGAAAAAGTTTCCTTTTTGAATTCTTTGTTTTATATCCTATTAATACATATGGTACATACATACCATCCCACCACTTTCCTGTTGGGGTAGGCAGAGAAAACAGACCGCCAAACTTTCAAATCTCGAAACACACTCTTAGCCTCTTCCTTATCCAAACATCTCTGACTTTTTATGTTTCCTTCTTTGAAAATATAATTCACTTGACCCAACCATACTTTATTTAGTCTTCGTCTCACGCGCCTTCCATGCTTTTCTTCATCTTACTCAACACATTATCCTTAAGTTCACATTCATCCCTTATAACTTAATTCCATTTTATGTTATATTGTATATTGCCCCCCATGTATTCTTCTCAGTGCACGCATTTCCTAAGCATTTATTCGACTCATATCAGTATTATACACGACCACGTTTAACTCCCATACTATTTTGCACCAAAATACCATCATCTTAGCAGATTTTGATTATGTCCTGTTTAGCACTCATATATATGTTTCTGTTCTCTATTGACTTTGTTTCCTATAGCTACACGCAATTCGGTATTCCTCTTAACTCTTGAAAACATAATTAAATTCCCTTTGGTTTTAGATAATAATATCTAGAATATTAAATAGTATCAAACTTATTTATCTTTAATGTTGCCTTTTCATACCTTTTACATATGTAGTCACTATTAGCACAGTTCTTTTAGTCTATAGAGTCGCGACCCAAGTTAGTTTGGGTGGCATTTTGAAAGGTTGCGAAATATTTTCAACAATAACAGCAACTTGAAGATGACTACGGTACAGCATATATAACACCAAGAGTTGTATTGTGTTGTATTGCACTTTCATTGTATGCAATACAACCTGGCAAATTTTTGCTACATGGCAATCTCTACATAGTCTTAAGTGAAAGCCAGATTGGTACACTAATTTAAAAATGTGTTCCAATAGGAATCAGACTCGTAATCTCTGGGTTGGATGACAGGTGCCTTAGTCATTAGGCCACGGTGGAATTAAGATTTGATGAGCTTATCATAATATATTCAAAGCCAAGGATCACATTAATAATATTTAATGTTGTTACCAATACAACTTCTGTATTTTATATTATTAAAATATAAAATAAATTTAATTGTAATCTTAAATCGTATTTTATTAATCTTTACTTAGGTCGTAAAACCAAATTTAATACCGTAACCTGAGTCACTTTTAAAAAAGGAAGAGAAACGCTGGTTTTGAGCTAAACAGAAAAGAGGTTTTTCAAGACGTTTAGCTTACCTTGGATCGGAAAGTAATTTTGAACTTGCAAAACTACGGTCTTTGTACCGAACCATATCCTGGATAGCTTTATACGTTAACAAGGTTGGTTAACTTTATTGGTTGACGTGTATCCCCCATCGTAAGATTGCTTCAATTCAAAGCTCGTTTAGAATAACTTAGCACATTTGACACAAAATGTAAAAATATTACTGGTTTAGGTCTTAAAGCCTGGTCAATATAACTTTGTATTCTTAATCTAAAAAAGTCTCGATACCGATGGATTAAGTGTATGAAAAAAGGGATATTTTTGTGTACTGTCAATTTTTCTCACTGTACGCAGATGACATGATAATGTTGGCGGAGAGTAAATATGAGTTGCAGAGTTTGATAAGTAAATTGCATGAGAAATGCGGAGATACAGATCTGAGAATGAATGTTATGAAATCCAAAGTAATGGTGATAGGTGATAATCCAAGGATGTGTGTCGATATAGGAAGATCGCGAGATCCCGACAGGAAAATTGCATGATAGTATGTATGTACGCATGTATATATTATTGACACACTTTTTCAATATCCCTTTCAGACCTCATTCCACCTGAAATCATTTTACGACTCGTATGTACCGTTTTTTATAAAATAAAAATTAATGAAGAAACAGCACTCAATAAATAATTTATTTATTAAATGTGAATTTAAGCCTGGTGTATTAAATAAGATTAAAGAGAGCACTTTAAGATGGTTTTAACATGTAGAATAAATTATTGAAGAAAAACTATCAAAACAAATATACAGTGCAAATATGAGTGGAAGGTATGGTAGAGGAAGACCAATGGAAGTATTGTTGGGTTAAGTGTATGATAATTTGAAAACAGGAAATATAAAAAGTAAAAAAGTCGTAGGATTTGTATGGATGTAGAAGAAGCGAAAAATACATGTCGCTATAGGAAAGTCTAGCGCAATCTCCTCTCTGTCTATCCCGACAGAGAAATGGCGTGATGTATGTATCAAAATACTTGTGATGATTCGAATGTGATATTCGTTATTGGCTAATATTTTCGATATAATTTTTGATAATATAATTTGTTGAATTGGTGTACATCCAGTGTTATTTTTCCATCTTCCTTCTTCGATGGTGCTGTGGCGAACTTCTGCCAGTGCCTTCGATATTCTTCTCCCTCTCCGGTGAGGCGCTACCAGAGAAACTACCGACTGAGGACAGCCCTTTAATTATTGCATGATTTAAGCCCGAATTCAGTCCAGTCGAAATACTAAATTCAAACCTTAAAATTTCGTGATTTGTATTCAGAGTTGGACTTCAAACGCTCCAAACTTTAAAATGAAGTAATGAATTCATATATGTATTTATCTCCCTTATTTAAAAGAAGCTACATATTTTTTTACGAAAGGTAACTTAAAATACTGATTTCCTCAATAAGAGATAATTTAGATTAAGTATTTAGTGTTGAATTCTGACTAGCCATTCGTAGGTAGGTCTGTCTCCGAAAATGCTTTAAGTATTGATGTTTCCAGGGCAGCAGCCGAAGGGTGAACACTACTCGCTCCATCAACAGGCGGGATCTGCACAGCTGCGTAGAATCGCTGGAGCTGCCACCGCACGCTTTCAGCAGAAAGAAGTGAAGGACATGTGCGATCATTCTGCCCTTCTACGTGTAGTAAAGGGCAAGTGCAACTGCACTGCTCCTTTTCGGCCGGAAAATGCACTTCTTCTGCCTCGCTAGACCCTCTGCTCAAGCGTTATCATCTCTTTAAATTATTTGCAATACTAATTTAGTACTTAACATTTTTTTTTTAATTACTAGTATTTATTTATATTTCAGGTATTGCACATACACAGTATGATACTCCTTTTAAAATCATAATAAAACACTGTTTTATGTTTACATAAAAAAATTACAAAACAAAATTTTCAAAATTATGAAATAATAAAAAAAACAACCTTTTAAATACACAATTCACTTTATGTTTGGAGGACCTCACATAAAATCTTGTTTAGTAACTGATAACACTGTTCTTATATTGAGACTATGGTCCTAATTCATAATTCGGCCTAAATATTAAATACTAATTTCTAGCCTAAAAAATTCCTAATTTCTTTGTATTCAGAATCCGTCCTCATTCGCCACCAACTTTTAAAATGAGGTTATGAAATCACCCGACTCCCTTATTTTAGAAAGCTACAATATATTTGTGTGAAATATAATTTTAAATACTTATTTTTTCAGTTATTTTTATTAAACATTTAGTTTTAAAGGTCGCACTTTGATTTCGGGCTTATAACTTAAAAACGATACTTTAAAAATTGTAATTATCGCCTAAGGATTAAGATGCAGGTCTACAAAATATATAGGGTAAAGTGCGTTTACAAAGATTGTTTTTTTTGTTATTGATTTTAGAAAAAAAGTAAGTTAAACAGGTTTTTATGACTATTTTATAATTTGTATTATTTTTACTATATCAGGCCTAAAATGCATCCAAGTTTTGTTGAACTTGCACATAAAAGATAACTCATTCATAATACAATAACGACGCAATTCCCCATATAGTAGGCAAAGGATATCAATCACATTAAGTGCTGCGTATGACGACACCATTCCCCATATAGTAAGCAAGGGACATCAATCACATTAAGTGCTGCGTATGACGACACCATTCCCCATATAGTAGGCAAGGGACATCAATCACATTAAGTGCTACGTATCATAAATAACAATTTGATATATTTAATACATTTCAGATTAATTGTAAACAAAACAGTACAAAAAAAGCACACTGAGACCTCTCATTTTTATAGTAGTTGTAATTACACGGTATAACTCGTTTTGTTTATAGTGTGTTAAAAAAAACAAAGACCACGGCAAATGTGGTGCATTTGTTTATATAATATATTAGGTGTTAACATAAGTTGTGTCCGTTTTTTTTTTCAATTTAAAATGAGCACCAAAAGTAAAACAAATGGTTAATGTTATACGTCATTCGAAAGAAAATTTTCTGCTCTACAAGATATTGTGTTTGCTTTTACGTTACATATATTATTTTATTTGATTACAAGCCTTCAAAATGGAATGTCAAGTAGACGAAAGTGAGCATTTTCGACACCTGTTCGCGTTCAATCGAGGGAATGAAGCTGCCAAAGCTGCTCGCGATATTTGCGAAGTGTACGGTGAAGATGCTATGAATGAAAGGACAGCTCGTCGATGGTGTTTGCGTTTCAAAGACGGTAATTTCGACTTGAAAGACATGGAGGGTTCCGGACGACCAGTGGACTTCGATGAAGACCGCTTAAACCATATTATTCATGAAGATCCATCGACGAGCTGTCCTTTCATTCATAGCATATTCACCGTTCACTTCGCAAATATCGCGAGCAGCGTTGGCAGCTTTATTCCCTCGATTGAACGCGAACAGGTGTCGAAAATGCTCACTTTCTTCTACTTGACATTCCATTTTGAAGGCTTGTAATCAAATAAAATAATATATGTAACGTAAAAGCAACACAATATCTTATAGAGCAGAAAATTTTCTTTCGAATGACGTATAACATTTACCATTTTGTTTTACTTTTGGTGCTCATTTTTAAATTGAAAATAAAAGGACAGAATATATGTTAACACCCAATACATTCAAATAGAGTGTTTAGTAATTAAAATGAATTGTTCGCTAACCAGTACTGCTCCGGGACCTTGATAAGAGTTGCACTGGGTAGATGACTAGAGAAAATATGAGTTTTTAACTCGTATTTTCTTTCTTTACAATTAGGCCACAGACGTCGTTTATACATCCAATTATTCTTAGTTGTATAGATTAACACCAACGTTGCATATAAGATATCTAGGAATGGAGAATGGTGTTATCTTCTAGTTTTTTCTTGTTTTTAATTTTGATTCGCTTTGTTTTAGTTTTTATTAAATCCTAGTGTTTCATTTAAGGTTATTTTAAGCAAATCGATATTATTCTCCTGTATAGGTATATATTATCATATATTATATGAAATATTTATTTTTCTTATTGATAGATTTTATATAAGTTCTTCGAAGATACATGTATTTTTTAATGTACCTACTATTATTTTTTTAGATTTAATACCAAAATTATGGGATGTAGTGCGCTTAAAATAGCGCACTTCTAAGAGCAGCTATAAAGTAACGTCGTAGTATGACTACTTTTTACTTTGGTGTTTGAGTAGCGTACTATTTTCGATTGAAAAGCAAGGTAAAAGTACTTTTTTCTAAATATCTTTAACAACACAGTCTAATATAGGAATGTTTCGAAAAAACGTTGCAAAAGAGTTATTAAAGTAAGATAAACGCGATAGAAATGAGAGCGTTTCGACGAATGTGAGAATGTTAGCGTTAGGAAAGAATAATGATTGAAGGAAGATACAATGATAAAGAACCATATGGTTCGAACACATAGAAAAAATTAACGATGAAAGATTTAAAAAAATATCTATAAGATTTAAAAAAATATCTATAAAATAAACGAGAAGTTTGGAAATTAAACAAACACTGAAAGAGGGAAGGGTTAAAAGCCTTTATATAAGAGAGTATGCATGACAAGTTATATGAACGGGACAGAAGGATATAATGAAGTGGAGATCTTTTCCCTTAGCATACCATGACCTGATTGTGATGATAATGATGATGACATTTGTTAGATAGATGGTGTAACTATAAAAGAAACGTAAGAAAGCAGGTCTCAGAATGGGAGAAAAACTAACTGAATGAAGTGTAGATCTGTTCTTTCTGCTTACTCCAACAGAATCATGATGTGATGACGATCGTAATGATGTCGAAAAAAAAAGTTTTTATCAGACAGGAATAGCATAGCGCGAGTTCCGATCAGGCGAATTTCTAAACAGAATTCCCGCATGCTCGTGAACCGTACGACCAAACATTCAAGAATTCTAAAAAAAAATCTGAGTAGACCAGACCGTAGGTCAGTCCAATGACTTCTACGGTATTATTTAACATTTTTCAAAAAATGTTTACTCAAGACACTTTTTTAAGACATTTGAGTCATCAGCCTGCCACACATCTTCTACGCCTTTCACTCTAAAGGAAATATATTACGTGCTATAGAGCCTGCTAATCTAAAAGGAAAAAAAATATAGACCAATCTATAACAGACGGTTAATACGAGAGCCAGACGATTTCAGTGTAGCACGTCTCCCAGAAAACGCATTTCGAGGACATGTTTATTATATATTTTTAATATAAGATTTAAATAGGTGTTCGCTGTTGTGCATGAAAACTAATTATACTATAATGATGTTATCATAACTTATTCATCCATTTATCATGTCTTAAAAAGGTTGTATTAATGGGACAACACTCTTTTCTTGGCAGGCTCTCCCCATATAAAGCAATGATTTTGGTAGTATCCTGCAAGAACTCGATGCCAGAACTTCCCTGAAACGTGAACATTTTTGTGGCCCCATCTACGTGACAGAGTACCATCAACAGTACCCATTATTGACAACTTCTTCTGACTATTAGGTCTCCTAGTTATTGAGCCAAAGACATCCGCAATACATTTTGATGATAATTTTTATTTGATTTGCAACTCTACTAGAATGAAGACATACTGCACGTAACCCTCTGAATAACACAACTTACATTGCCCACATCAAATATATAACCTCCGATTTTCTCATTGTCCATGTTTCCTCGTCATATAAGAAAATGCTAAGGTTTACCTGGGTTTAATGTAGTTTTTATTCTGAATAAGGCCTTTCAATATATTTCTGTATCTCACAATCTTTCGAAATATTTTTTCCTAGATATATTTTTTTAAATTTGATCAAATCTTTCGAAGTTTTTCCATATATTACAAACTTACCAAAAATAATCGTTTTTTTTATGTATGATACTTCGGCATTGTCTTCTGACCTTTAATCGAGCCTTCAAGTTTATCAAACCCCTGGAATAGGCCCGGAACTTACGGTTCCTCATCGCACATATTAGTAATCCTTTCCAACACGTACAGGGCCAACAGCTCTCGCACACATCTAGCGCGTGTTAGTATTGTTTACAGATGTTTTCACTAAACAGGGATCCATTTTTTATTTTTTTTCCAGTACTATCGGGAATTAAACCTAAAACTCCCGGGTGGAAGTCAAGTGTCTTACCAACTAAGTCACGGATTAATATACAATTTCTTCACGAATGAAACATCTTCTTAAATTCACAAAATTAACACCAGGCAAATTCATATATTTTTGTGTAGTAAATAATAATCATAAAACCTTACTAAAAAATCTTTTCTTAGCGTGCTTTTCACCTTGACTAAAAAAAGGCTATTTTATTTCTCAAACGAATCCATTTTCTTTCTCAAACGACACCTTGCCGTATATGGGAGAGAAATAAATTGTGTTTTTTTATCTACAGTGATTTAGTACGGTTGGGTTGTCATCTTTGCTGTATAAATTGGGCAAATCAAAAAAGACTTTCTATCATTTTCAGAAAATCCAGTAACATAAAAGAGATGGTTGAAAGCACGTGTACCATAGAATAAACATTCTCATGTAATATAATTCTTGTATTACATACTCGTAGAACAAATAGTGCCTGTTTTTAACTACTAACTCTTCTCGTAATTATTATTTCTGCCTATTTTTGACGTACATTTTTATCCTTCTCTAAAGAATGGACGTTATACTTGTATGTAAAATATTGAAAGGAATCTTTAGGTCACATTGAGAGAATGAGTTGCGAAATACTTTTTTTTAATGGCTATCGACCCATATTTGGCGTGTTTCCAGCCGCTGAGCATTGATAAGTTGATTACATTAATCGAGAGTAAAAAAATCAGAATACCACCATGTTAAACAAATAATATTAATTCTAATTTTATACCTTTGATTTATAAGAAATGTGAACTTTTTTAACACCTGCAAACGGAGGGAGACAAGTTTGTAATGAGCGTTCTCATATTGGTTGGCAGATTTGTATGTATTCGTCAAAATTAGATCTCTATAAATGGTCGGATATGAAACAAGTAAATTTGTCTTAAATGCGTGGAGAGCGAGGTAGACGTAAACCGAGGAAAGATTGGAAAGATACAGCTGGAGAATTTCAACTGAGATATATAAGAAACAAGAAAGCATGTATGACGAGATGTGAACGAGGCAAGAGTTGAATGTATAGAAAAGCTTGGGTATATATCTTCGCTGCCTACCCTAAAAGTAACATGGTGTGATAGTATGTATGTAAGACATTTTATTCTTATTGTAAATACTCCCTCTTCTCGAAGGTTGACCATTCCACAAAAATCACGGATAACATAATTTTTTTGGAAGCAATCCTGAACAACAAAACACATTGCACTGTGCTCGAATCAATCACAAAAGTTCCGCAATCAGAAAGATGCACCGCACCTTCTTCTTGAAAGTCAATTTCAAGGTTTCTACTACATTATAATATCGGTTGTACAACCAATATTAGGTTAGTGCCAAGTTAAAACTTCACAGCACAGCTTCGTCTTCCAACTGAAAATACTATGAAATAGGAAGGGATCCTCAACTACAAGGCCCAGCAACGACGACGATATCGGATACCTATCTTTTTACATTCTCGAGTACCTATCGAAAAAAACACCTTTCTCGAACTGGCTCTTTTATTTTAACGTCACATGAGATACCTATAAGAAACAGTAGTCAAGTACATAGTCATACGAGAAGACCTCCGCGGTCTAGATCTCGTCTACGTCTGTCTTCCATCCCGAGGGCTGCGGACTAGATTGCCGTTGGGTTTCCAATTTTATTTTTGATTCTGGTTCTCGCTTAAGGCTTTTAATACTTTTCAGGACAGTTGGAAAATATTATCACATTACAATTAACCCACCAGATTATACTGAATACAACGAAAGTATAATACAATACAGTATTTGTGACAATGCTTAGTTCTTCTTTTTGGACTCATGAGATATACAAGCTGCACCGAACTGTGCTTGCCATCTCTATCTCCGACTAAGTATATCCTTTCTCGACCCATCACTTGCATTCTCTTCTCCAGGGTAATTTTTAATCAAGATATATATATATATATATATATATATATATATATATATATATATATATATATATATATATATATATATATATATATATATATATATATATAATATATATATATATATATATATATATATATATATATATATATATATATATATATATATATATATATATATATATATATATATATATATATATATATATATATATATATATATATATATATATATATATATATATATATATATATATATATATATATATATATATATATATATATATATATATATATATATATATATATATATATATATATATATATATATTTATATATATATATATATATATATATATATATATATATATATATATATATATATATATATATATATATATATATATATATATATATATATATATATATATGATTTTTTGTTTGGTTTTAGCGAAGGGTTATATATGATTATTTTAGGTTTTCAGGTACTTCGCGAACTGTAAATATTGGATTCTGACATCAGATCTACCTGGAGATCCCTCAGCAGCTTCCTTACAGCATTTTTTATTTTTTGGCCTGGATGACTCTTTAGTAACATTGTTCTCTGTTTTGGATATACAGGAGACGGTATCTATTTTAATTGGTATTTTGTGGGCTTATGACCACCTTTGAAGGCTGAGTTAAGTGCTCACTTTATGCCTAGGCAACATTCCTCATTATACCATAGATTCATCTCTATACATCATTTAAATGTTTTTATTCTTAGTGCAGACAAGATGGTTTTTAGTCTTTATGCCATTTGTTGACGAACAATGGTAAGATTTTTTTATTAACAGATGTTGAGGAAACCTTTTTATTCTGTCAATACCTCATCATTGTTTGTTATCCAAGCCGGATATTTTTTTTTTTGGCTTTTGACAAAGCCCATTACACTTCTGTAGAGGGTAATATGTGATTTTTTGTTTGGTTTTAGCGAAGGGTTATATATGATTATTTTAGGTTTTCAGGTACTTCGCGAACTGTAAATATTGGATTCTGACATCAGATCTACCTGGAGATCCCTCAGCAGCTTCCTTACAGCATTTTTTATTTTTTGGCCTGGATGACTCTTTAGTAACATTGTTCTCTGTTTTGGATATACAGGAGACGGTATCTATTTTAATTGGTATTTTGTGGGCTTATGACCACCTTTGAAGGCTGAGTTAAGTGCTCACTTTATGCCTAGGCAACATTCCTCATTATACCATAGATTCATCTCTATACATCATTTAAATGTTTTTATTCTTAGTGCAGACAAGATGGTTTTTAGTCTTTATGCCATTTGTTGACGAACAATGGTAAGATTTTTTTATTAACAGATGTTGAGGAAACCTTTTTATTCTGTCAATACCTCATCATTGTTTGTTATCCAAGCCGGATATTTTTTTTTTGGCTTTTGACAAAGCCCATTACACTTCTGTAGAGGGTAATATGTGATTTTTTGTTTGGTTTTAGCGAAGGGTTATATATGATTATTTTAGGTTTTCAGGTACTTCGCGAACTGTAAATATTGGATTCTGACATCAGATCTACCTGGAGATCCCTCAGCAGCTTCCTTACAGCATTTTTTATTTTTTGGCCTGGATGACTCTTTAGTAACATTGTTCTCTGTTTTGGATATACAGGAGACGGTATCTATTTTAATTGGTATTTTGTGGGCTTATGACCACCTTTGAAGGCTGAGTTAAGTGCTCACTTTATGCCTAGGCAACATTCCTCATTATACCATAGATTCATCTCTATACATCATTTAAATGTTTTTATTCTTAGTGCAGACAAGATGGTTTTTAGTCTTTATGCCATTTGTTGACGAACA
>OX463854.1:18461113-18533045 GCA_949825065.1 Odontocerum albicorne | reverse complement strand
CCAATATTTCAGTGACAAACTGTCAAAGAGAATTCATGTTTTTAATGACGAAGAAGGTTGCTTAGGATCGAGCCATTTTATAATGTCAAATGTCCATTATTGTAAATATATTCTATGTGTTATAAAAATATGCTCTAATATTCCTTCATTGTTTACCACATTAGTTTTAATGTGGAGATGTTCCTTTCATATTGTTAAAGATAAGATTGTTAATTCATAAAGATTGATGACAAAAAATAATGCTGACAAAAAATAATACGAATATTTAAACTCCGTTCACAAAAAATAACCTTTGAAATAAATGTTAAAAATAAAATTAATTCAACGAATTAAAAATAATTACGATTTTCATTAATATTTTGCTTCTTCATGAAATAATATACGTTTATCTTATGAAAAAGTACTTTTAAAGGGTGAAATAAAAAAAATATATAACCTTTGGCCATGATATTAAAACGATTATTTTGCTTTATAACATTAAAAACACTTTATTATGAAAAGAAATTTGAAAAATTTATGATTTTGGTTTCCAAATCCCTGCTTAACATATTTTTGCCTAACAAAATACATTTTGGGTTATATAAAGTTACCTTTGATGAGATATTAATTTGCTTTTGATACGTCTTAAATAATCGTTGACGTTACATAATTCTGTTTTTGATTATCTTAAAGCAGGATTCAACATTTATTTATAACTAAGATAATAATGGCACAGCTTGTATTTCAAATTTAAATCAATGCCTTTTTAGATTTCGTTATATTTTCCGAAATGTTTCTAAATTTAAGACGACATAAATAAAAATTGAAAACTGTTTTTATTAGGCACACGTTAAGAAAATGTCACTGGCATTATAAATACAGGTTTGAATTAAAATATTTTTACAAGTGTAACTTTATTTTTTTCATTCAAATAAAAAAAAAGGATTCAACAAATTTAAATTAGCATTGAGAAATAAATTAGAGTAATTTGATTACTTTGCATTATAAACATTTCAAACCATAAAGAAAATACGTATGGGTTTATCAATACAGATCGAATAAAAATATTTCAAGCAGTTCCAAAATGGTGAAGCAATGATTAGTTACACTAATTACTAAGTGCAATGATTAGTTACACTACGGTTCAAGTTTTATTTGTGGGATATCATTCTCGTTTTTCAACAATTAAAGTGTTTATCACAATTGTATAACATATTTAGATCATTTCACATATCCCATGTTACCACGAACATTCAAGCTAAACGGCACCATAAAATCTTCTGCTTGGCTAGCCCCATTGGTAGAATACCATGATTGTGACCGAACTGTTTGTTTAAAATCGCAAAATTGTTTTTATTTTTTTAGTAGTTATAGTTTTTACCAAAGTTATAAATTACCGAAAATATTTTCGAAACCGAGATCGATAATATAATTTTTAAATTTGATAGTATCGAGTCCTGGAAAATAAAATATCAATGCAACTTAATATAATTTTGGTACAAGCCGTAAACATATTTTTTAAATATATTTGAAAGGTTTCAAGTTGATTTGTTTATAATTCTTTAAATTATTATGGAAAGAAGTTTTAAAATTAAGACGAGTTATTAATTATCTGTGTCATTTCATATGTCTGTACCTTTCCCAGTTTTAGATATTGATTAATAAATATCTCCAGAATATTACACAGATTAAAAACTTTAAAAACAAACCAAAACTTAAAAATCATTTTTCTCAATTTCCAGTCTAGAAAATTCCTTTAAGTTAAATGTTTTAGCGCATTTTTGGCGCTTTAACATTTACCTTACACTCCTTTATTGAATTCTTGTAATATTAATTCCGAAATTCGCACTTGATGTTTACAAGTATTATATATACGAGTATATACATATATGCGTTTTCCAACATTGTTTAATATTTTGTAGTATATTTCTTATTATTAAAACGATATCGTTTTTGATAGCACTCAAAAGAGTTGAATACTTTTTTTTTGGGGAAAGTAGCGCTTAAATTTTTCCAATTAATAATATGTACTAAATTTATTTCTTCAATGTTGATTCATGTGCAATATACCCACACATTCGGTAATATATTGTCAGAAATAATATCTCGTGTAAATAGTACTCAAATGTTTTCTTTTTTAGTTTTCAATAAGTTTACATTTATTGAGTTTTATTGTGCTATTTAGTTATATTGGTCCAGAACGCCCGCGTTTCAATGTTACATCTTTCAAATAGTGTAAACTTGGAGTTGTTTCCGGAGAATTTTGTTTTTAAACCTATAATAAATACTAGCTTCGGGCTTGGATAGATCTATCATAAGTCCAAAGGCTTGATTAATGAGGCCGAAGGTGACGGTGTCTTATGGTCACGGTCGTTACATATTTAGATCACCGAGTCGAATATATTGAAGGGTGCCATACCAATAAATAAAAAAAATATTCAAGGACTGTTTTCTTGTGATGTAACAAAATATTATTTTAAAATTTTCAATGCTATCTCGACAATTTTAAATGAGGAAATTTTAAAATGTTGAATTGATCAGTAACTTTGTTGTTGAAGACTCAAATCTTATATGTCAAGCTATTTTCTATATGTGCATTCTATTGGAATTGTTTGAAATAATCCTTGGTATAAATGTATTCATATGCAATAAGATCTGACCACCAAACAAATTTTTATCTACTTAAATTGGGAACAATTCTTGATTTTTTTATCTAAAATAAGAATTCGATGAAACCATTGAATAAAATAATAATACGAGTTATAAAACATCTTGTTCCATTCAATTCTGCTATAGACAACGAAATGTTTTATAAATATCTCTATAATAGATTATACGAGTATGTGGGATCTTTTTAGAATACATACGTTGAATTGTAAAAGTTATAATAAAAATACAACGTGCTTAAAGCTCCCTTGTTATAAAATATAAACATCTCGTTGTTTTTTATTCTCAAAACACCTTACAAGTGCTTCTACAGCACCTTATAGTGGTGTTAAGGGAGGGGTATTAAACAGTTTGAAAAATTTCACGATAATTTACATGAGCGTATATACGGCCGTCTTAGCCAATCAACCTCGCGACGTCAATAGTTTTTTGACCCTACCGACCATGATATTAGTACTTGATGATTTTAATTATTGATAATTAATAGACATTCCAACCGACCATTTTCGTTCTTCAAGTAGACCCATAATTACATTTAGTAATGACACAGGATAGTCCCATAAGGATGGTACAAAAAAAATAAGATGGTATAGTTTTTAGTAGTCGCTACTCTACTCGTAGTTAGCAGTGATTTCAAATATTTAAGATAAGGAAATAAACCATTCTGATGATATACTATCGATTGTGAATTAAATGATCTCGATGTACTCGTACTTTGATGTTTGTTATTTACTGTAACACAATAAATGTTAATAAACTGAAAAAAATACATTACAGATCTCAAAACACATGTGTCCTTTTATTTTCTCTTCGTTACTTGTAAAATACTTACTTTATGGTACAGAAACGTGGTCGTGGAAAATAAATGAAAGGAGCTGATAAATGTAATTGAAAGGGGTATAATCTGAAAAAATATATGGTGTACTAATAAACCAAATAACCCTTTTTCGCCAAGTGCTGAATTTCGATTTGCTCGAAGGTGTATTTAATATTTTTGAATCATTCCAAAAACGTTAGAAAATCCAGCACTCAACTTGACTAAAGACAAGTTGAATCTCTAGTAGTGTTCTGTAATACGGAAGAATGTTTTAAACTTGTAAAAGTATCATTAATGTCTAGAGGTTTTATCATTTCATTGTACATAATTATTTATTGATATTTTTTTATATTTATCATGCTTAATTCATATTATTTATTGTAAAGATGGGTTTTTCATGTGTAAAAAGAATGACGAATATGTGCTGAGTTATGTTATATAACCGTGTAGACTAAAATGTGTCAATGAATCACATTGTTGATTTCTTCATCCACGGCACACGGCCCTGATCCTGCTGAGTCCTGGCCTGTTGTATGCACTAGAATGTATACATTTTTGTTTGACCATAAACTGTATAAATCATGTACTCGTAAGTGTTTTTAATTTATATCCATATACAATAAAAACATCTTGTATTCACTCGTATTCCGAATTTTACAATAATTTTATCTTTATCGGAAAACAATACCTTGAAAATAATCATATTTTTACTTTAGTTACTGCTATTTTGTTTTAAAATTAAAGACAAAAACTGTGAATTCATTTATTATAGTGAATACAAAACATCAGAAACGTTTCAATAGAAAAGTAATCATTAATAATACAATTTTAGAGTAATTTTATAGTCAGGCTTATAAATATTTACCATATTTTTGCTCTTTAGAAAGTTTTAATTAAGTAGCTTCATCGAGCTTCTCTCAAATTAACGTGTTTTGAATTTTCTATTTTTTTGAACAACGATAACCATGTGTCAATCTATAAATACAATGCGGAAAGGGACTTCTGAAAAAATACTTTTCGTATTTTTTTAGAGGGTAATTTAATGAAAAATGTTGACACCAACTTGATCCTTTAATCTAAAAATCCAAAAAATTGTACACATAAAACATTTCGGAAACCATTTTTTCAAAACAAAGTATGGTAGATTTTTTTCGAATGCGATATCCAGAATAAAGAATGAGCAAAACAACAAAACATGATCATTTTAACCCATGGAGTATTTTTAGGCTGTCTAATTTATTCCGTCTACAAATGGCCTCTTTTCAAAATTTGAATGTATTGGTATGCAATAAATGAACTCTGATTGGATGACTCGACGGAGTTTATTCAATATTTCAATTAAATTTATACATAAATTTACACGACCATTTGAATCGTGAAAAGGGAACAGCGAAATCGAAATGAAGGACAATGATTTTGCAATAATAATGATTTAATGCAGGGGTCTCCAAACTTTTTAGCCTAAGGGCCACACTGACTCCTCCACTAAGTCCCAAGGGCCAAGGCTTTACAATGTAATCAAAATAAACTATGACGGGCCGGATACCGGGCATATCCGGCCGGATTGGTGGTGCTCGCGGGCCGGTGCTGGCCCGCGGGCCGTAGTTTGGAGACCCCTGGTTTAATGGATGTAGCTGAAGACAAAATAATACATTTAAATATCGTGAGCTCAATACTAAAACTAGGTAACTTGAAATTTGGCGGTTTCGAGCTATTTACATCAACGGATTGCTCATCGAAAAGGCTTTCCAATGCTATAAATAGGGATCTTAAAATATTACTTCTCAACTGAGTTATTTTACATTTTCATAATTAGGTAAGTCGTAAACGTGGAAACCAAAGAATGCTCAAAGTAGATATCTGAAGTTCATATAACTTACATCTTACGATCTATTGAAACCTCCTTTATTAGTTTCATACTTAATATTAGCGCGATACCTCATAATTAAAGAGGAGTCACCAGAGAAAAGGATCTCGAAACTAAATACGCCATTTTCTCAGAATAGAGAATTTTGAGTTAATTAGTTATAGTATTGAGCTCACGATATTAAGACCAGTTTTGTAGCCATATTATGAGTAAAATATTATATATTATAATTAATAGGAAATCTTTGTTAGTTATGATATTAAATTCTTACACGAGAGTTAAATGCGATTTTTTTTTAATTTGAAATACAGTGAGATAAATAATTAAATATTACGTTTAATAAATTCAATCTGGTCGATATAACAAAGCATGTGTCCTCGACAGGACTTTATAATACTTATTTTAAGAATGGCAATTTTATGAAATTAGATTTTAGTTTAGGAGAAACGTATTTTGAATACTTCGTTCATATTTTTTTGCTATATATTGAAAATCCTTGTTCTTTAGAATTATTCCAAATAGTGTAGTAACGATAAGCACTCTCAGTGGATAAATCTAATTTATGATTGAAAGGAATGCAGTAAGACATACAGCAAATATAGCAGGATAAAAATATATAGGAAGACATGGATTGTTCATGAAATAAGTCACTTTCTCGAGACGCTTGAACAGAAAACGCTAGGAGCACATCACATCAATCTTGACCCCCTGGATAAAGAAAAGAAAATAAAAAAGTATTCCTAAACCACCGTTTAGAGAGCAAATAATCGAATTTAAGTTTGTTTTAATTACATATAAAACTAGTATATTATAGATATTTAGAAAAATGAAAGACAATCAAGCTAGGAAATAGTTGAAATTAATTTGTAGAATCCGAGGCAAGGAAGGAAACGTCTCGAGCTATGATTTTGGAAAAATATTATTAAGGCTAATAAACTTGATAAAAAGGACATTGTTAAAATAAGTTTAGTTTAGAGTGGGTTTGGATTGTGGGTGTATCGTGGATGTTGTGGTATATGGTCTATCTGCTGAACTCGCCGCACTTGAGGCACTTGCAGTCGATGGGCTCCTTGATCTTGAGGTCCATGGCCGTGAGTTCGGGAGCAGAGAGACGCATTCCATCTGGGTCGTAGCAGTGCGACAGCGTGATGATCCTTTCCCGCAAGAAACTCTCGCGGCAACAGTAGCATTCCTAAATATCAAATAAATGTAAGAAGGGATGTAGACTTTCCCAAGCATTAAAACTGTAAAATTTAACAAGTAGAAATAATACTGTTCAATAAACATAGAAACTCGTACGAGTATATGTAGATTAAATGTAAAATAAATCTACGAAAAACGTTCCTCTTAAAACTCAACTATGAACAGGTGTGAGAAGAACCAGAGATGCCCTAGTGGGATGGGGTAGACTGTGGAATGGATCAAATTGAAAATTCGGTGTTGTTTTTTAATCGTTTTGACACCATGTTTCTGGTGTGTAATTGCGACTTTTGATTGAAGTTTTAAGCCTGATGTGCGTTGTCAGGACTTGGGTACGGTCGACCAATTAGTTTATTGCAGTTAAAAATAACCATTAAAAATAGTGAACCGGGGGAATCAAAACAAAGGAGAAGAGCTTCTATTGTAACATGGCTCAGTGTCAGATTTCTCTTCCCTTTTTTCAAAAGAATGCAGAACGTTTGTCTTTGTAAAGATCTGTAATTGGTGTTCCGTCTTACGATCTGATTTATTGCAGTCACAGATAACTATTGTTACTAAGAAAAAAAATAAAACTTTGCGCAAGATATATTTCAGAGGGCGAATGCGCTTTTATGACCGCGATTGTTAGGCGAGAAAAAAGGGTCAAAAATTTCTCTTCTCCTTTTCTAAAGAAATACGTCGCGCTTAATTTATTGCGGACATAGTTAAATATTGAATCAACGGCTGAGAAGACATAAAACACTTCACTCGAGATACATTTCAAAAGAAGTAACTATTGTCCCTTAAGCAATTTAAGTATCGCCTTTAAGGTTACCGGATGTTATACAAAAAGGATTCTCGACTTAATTACGCTGTGATAGTTTAAATAAACTATTCATTGCCAAAGTAACGTTCGGCCGGACGGAAAAGATTTATGATTTTTTTAACGGTCGCGAGGAACTTTCTATAGAGTTCCAATATGGCGGAGCTTGGCTGAGATCCCTTAAATTAAGGGACCGCGATCTTCCCACCCTCATTCTCGCCACGAAGTTGTCCAGTCATCATCATTTCGTCTTAACGCCGTTCGCGAACTAGAACAAGCTTTTTTCTCACATTTGATTGTTCATTCTTATTTGATACAATTTGTCCGGTAAATTCTGGATAATCTACAAACGCGATCTTGTTTCACCTCAGTCTTGATTGAGCAGATTCTGGACTGTTGTCCAAACGACGATCTCGAGGTAGACGTACAACTCATTCTCGGGTCAAAGTTAACTGATTCTACCAGCAATATCGAGTGCGTGTCAGATTCCGGAGTCTTCAAGACCGGATCGAGTCGTGTGACTGTATTACGGCACGAATTAACGGTCACCAACCACTGAGGGAATTTCTTCACATCAACGGGCCTGTAGTAACAGTATAAGGTCAGAGGGCCATATACGAGTCGACCTGGTCATACACTTGAAGCGGATCTGGGATAATACATTGTGTCTTGTATTGGAGTAAGATCAACCTTATTTATCCTCTTTTGCTTGTCATTTTATGGTGATTTTTGAGTAAATCTAGAGATTGGCGATATCAATCTTTGAGAATTGGCACAATTCCGCAACGGACTGTTGTGAGATTACCCCTGATAATAAATTGCTTCGACTGCCTGTCCATCTGAAAGGCTAGCGGAGTAGCAGAGAGTAATCTGCCCATTTGATTTTCCTGACGGAGTATCAGCTCGTCAGGATTAAATATATAACCAATTAACAGCAAATATGTGTTTCATTATGTATTTATACCTACCCAAGCACTGACGAATGCCTACCTCTTCCCACGACATCATGAGATCTTATTGAGCCTTGTTTTACCTATACTGAGCTACCGGAGTAAGAGTCATACATTGTAACATCCAGGCTTTTAGTAATCCAACGGAATTAATTAAAGGGTTAAAAGTCTGAAAGCGTAGTAAACCCAAGTTTCATATAATTTGGACTAATACTTTGTTTCTGATGTTAATAATAATCCCAAGTATCTAATCGTTTTGATTGATGTTTTAAGTGTCTAGTAGTGAAAATTTGATCAGTTATAAACAAATATAAATAAAAGTTTATAAAGTATTAGATATACCGATGGATTGTTAGAAAGTAAAATAACACCCAAGAGGAACATGTTATGGCTAAAGGATGTGAGGATCACCTTAAGGAAGCCGGTGGGCGTGATAACGGAGGGCTGCACTTGACTGTTGCAGGTTCCCTCACACTTATTCACCGCCACATCCCCCGTGCAGGTTCTCTGCAGGCGGCCCAGCTCGTCGTACTCTTCTGCAACAATAGACATGCCAACAAACCTCAGTCTCGACCTATATATTCGGTGCTACACGACTAGTGGTCTATTAACATTTAAGTACTTCCATTTCTATTTTGAAACATGTTACTTCGATCACTATTTATTAAATGTGCATATTTTTTCCATAAGTATGTAAAAAAATGAATTATCTTTATAATACATTTTTATATGTTTTAGTATATGATACGTAGCATAATAAAATATTTTACTTTAGTAAAAGTACAGAAGTTACTATTCGAACTAATAACAATCCCTCATTACGCATACAAAGAGTGGTAATAATACAATGAGTACTAAAAAATTCAAACGAGTTTTTTTTTTTAATTTTTAATATTTGTAACTTTTCACTATTTTCAATATGTTGTTGATAATTTGTGGCATGGAAACATTTTGTCACAATATCTGACAAGTGACGTTTTTCATATACAATGTAACATTGAATATACTGGCACGTTTTTTATTTCCTTTCATTACACGCTAATAATTTAAAACACAATTAGCGATTCTAATCGAATATACGTAATTAAGAATAATTTTTTAAATTGTATAATTTTTTTAACTTTTATACTTAAAAAAATATCTAAAATAATAAAGTTAAGATATAAAATATTAAATTCAATAATTATTCAATCACTTTTTTAGAGTTTAAAATATAACATTGATTTGTGAGTAATTCTTGAATTCCAAGACAAATAAGACTAATATGGTAGATTGGTTGGTTGCTGAGTAATTGTATAATATAATAAAAATTCATAACGGTGAATTGATTGTTATTAAAAGTTTTTTGGTTGACAAAACATTACTTTTACAATGTACAATGAACATTGACGTAGTTGACAGGGAAAAAATACGATCGTGAAAAAAATAGCTTTTTTTTCAGTTAAGTGTAGATTATTTCGAGCAAGTTAGCCTAACATACGAGTAACTACGGTGTTCGGGGATAGTCATTTTAAAAGCTCATGAGTTGTGCCAACAGAGTTCATTGAAATTTGGTCATAGCGATATACAATAAATTGTATTTCGTTTTCATGAAACAAAATATATGTATTTTAATAACTTGAAAACTGCCGTTCACTTTGGATAACTGTTATTTTTATGATTATTCACTCTTTATGGTAAAGTGACATAAAGAAATAAGTTAATTCACTCTCACGTAATATTTTTTTATTCAGATACCGCAAATATAACATAAATGTTGACAATTTGTATATTAATTTTGTAAATGGCAACGGCTATTACATATTGTTTATTTCTTAAATATTTATTTGAAAGATTTATGGCGCGTTTACATTATTTAACACATTTTTCAAAGAATATTTTTTTCACGCACCACATTTAAAAATATAAAAAAAGGACATACTGTTTCTTAACACCTGTCTTCCCAACGGTCTCCTCACCTCCATGAATGAAACTTAGTCATATAAAAAAGATCCAACCCACATTTTACCGGTTTCGAAATATTGACAAAAACGTATCACTAGCTACGAAGAGTGAGAGTGCTATTAAATTTTTTAATACGTTTTATATGTTGAAAAATTCTCATTCAATATTTCAAATAACCAGAAAAGTTTTGTAAATAATTTTTTGATAAACATATATTGTAATTATTTTAGGCACACACTTAAATGCAGACGAGAATGGAGCTTAGATGATTGTTATCTAATAAAGTGGCCAAGATTACATAAATGATGCATGAATCTGTAAATGACATGTATCATAATTTTATCTTACCTTTAGTCAAATGAATTTCAGACGGCAAAGTCTCACAATTCTCCTCGCCTCCGTAGACATGACTTGTGAAACACAACAACACTAAACTTAGTCCTAAAAATATTTCAAAATTATTTTCTAATAACATTCTTTGATCTTGCGGGGATCAGGATCAGTCGATACAATCTCAAAACATTAATCGTTTTAAAATAATAACATTTATTTTTACTCTGATGTCCCCTCTGCTCACAGGGATATAATGACAATAGAAAATGTTTTCCACCCTTATATAAGAAAATTGGTGGCTAGGTTTTTCAATGAAACTTGTTTATATTTTTTATGATAGATTCGTTAGATTGTACAATAATATGGTAGATCCATACGATGCGTGGAAAGATATGTAGGTATGATTTAAAATGATATTTAAAAAAAAACACAACTTAGGAGATTTGACCTTATAGAAAAGACAGATAAATGAAAAAAGGAGTACATACATACGTACCATCACGCTGTCAAAGGCAGAGAGGAGATAGCGACAGACTTTCCTATCGAAACAAATATATTTAATCTCTTTTACATCCATACACCTTCTTATACAGGTCCCACGATTTCTCATACTTCTTACATGTCACTCTTTTAAAATATCATTCATTTTATCCAACCACACTTTCCTTGGTCTTTATCTTCCCCACCTTCCACCCATATTTGCACTTGAAATTTGTTTTGTTAGTATTTATTCATTCATTCGTTCCACGTGCCCAAACTATCTCAGAATGCTCTTCTTCAAGAAGAAATAATAATACTATAGAAGACCTCAGAAAATATTATCATCGAAAACGGAATGGATTTTAATTTATATTGCAGAAACCTTTAATCAATATACAGTCACCTCAATAGGGTTCATTCACGTTTTTTTAAACAAAAAGCACTACCCACACTTAGAATGGCCGTGTTATTTTATTTGCAAAAATCTATTACGAAAATATCGCAAATACTCTCGTTATAAACAATATAGTTTGGCGGGCTTATTGCCTCATGTCAGACAGATTATTAAAGATCTAATACGGAAAAAATAGACAATAACCCCTTTTTTCCTCGAATCGTAAATGAAACCCAGGGATTGGAAGTCAAGCCCCTGTCCCAAGTAGGCCACGGAGGTCATTAAGCCCCTGTCCCAAGTAGGCCACGGAGGTCATTAAGCCCCTGTCCCAAGTAGGCCACGGAGGTCATTAATCATAAGCAAATGATCCTATTGGACTTGCATAAAGCGCTATATGTCGTAAAGGGTATTTCAAGGGGTTTTATAGGCTGTGAAAGATGTGCTTTTATTAATAATTTAAAACAAATTTATCGGAAACATTATAACCATTAGTCAACCTTGATACATTCTCTGCACTTTTTGGTTAGACACAACATAAAAATATTATATATTTAGTAAAAAATAGATTTAAAAATCAGTGCGACATTCGAGACAAGTTCATATTATTTACATTTGATATGTATTCAAAACTGTTCACTTGGCTAAAAATATACTATTAAAAAATACACACAATGAAAATGCGTTCATTTTGCATTGAAATTAAAAATCTGACCGTAGGTTTAGCATAAAACAACTGTTTCCATTAAAACGATAATGTGTTTAGAAAATAAAAAGGGAAATGTGTCATTTTTTCATTTCACTTCAAGATTTATATTCCTTTTTGTATATAACATAATATGCCATTGTTATTATAGTTATACATTCATAAAAAATATATATATAATGGTGTTATGAAACACTTCACTCTAAGAGCGTTATTTAAAATCATATTTGGCATTATATACAATAATTTTAGATGAAAAATTATATGAATTATACAAAATAATCAAAACATGTCTCCCCTACTGGGAACCTACCCAGCACATACCATAATGAATTGTAACTCTAATTATTATCACTGATGAAAAAATATTTAAAATTAATTGCAAAATATTATTGGTTAGTTCTAAACTTCACATTATTTTTACTCCGCTTACTGCAGTCAATTTAGACCAAGAGTTCCCAAAGTGGTCGATTTGATTTTTCTAGGGGTCGATAGTTACAATAAAAAAAATTGGGGGTCGACGACAGCAAAAATAGACCCCCCTTACTACTGCTCTTTGTTTGTTACTTCAAAATATCAATTATTCCAATACGTACCTAATTAAGAATATTTGTCAATATTTGTACTTATTTTGAATTTACATACTTACGAGTATTTCATAAATGTCAAAAATAAAAAAAAACTGCTCGTATTTTTTTGCTTTCATTTTCGTCAGCGCAGATTTCAATATTAAATGTTGCACAATATAATGCCATAATCCGTGGTCCTTTTATATTTTTCAATCCTTAATTACAAGTGATTAAAACGAAAAGTTTGATATCTAGTGAAATATTTAATATCGAGTACTGTGCAAACTTATTGATTTGAGTAAGTAAAGTAAATGACTAGGGGGTCGACGGTTTTAAATTTTTTTGTTAAAGGGGTCTGCAGCCATTTTTGGTAAAGGGGTTTGCTGCGAAGTTTGGGAACTCTTGATTTACACAATCAAAATAAAATACTCGTTTTTACAAAGTTTATAAAAAAACATAGTATGATAATAATTTTAAAAAGTGATCAATTTCAACAATTTTATTTACATTTAAAACACTTACGTTCATATAAAAAACGTTCGTTTGAACCCCCACTTGCATTTATATTACCTTTTTTGAAAAACTCCTCTGAAAAAATTGATATGAAAATTTACCCAAATATGCCTGAAAAAAATAAAAAGGAAAGACCAAAATTTACAGTTTGTTGAAAATGAGAAAAAAATTTGAATGATTCAACGGTGAAAAAAAAAACAAATGGAATGATTCAATGGTGATAACTAGAATTGGATGTTTCTATGGAGTAATATTGTATTAATTTTTTACGGATGATATTACTGGTGTATCTTAAGTGGCCAAAATATGTAAACTTCACTTGTTCTTTTGTCAAAAAAAGATTTCTAAGCATTTTATGCATACCTATCGTACATATACCTACACGGTATGTCAATGGGAAAGGTAACTGATTTTATTTTCGCGTAACCATCAGCGCCACCTGTGAGTGAATAAATGAGTTAACTAGCGGCACATTTCAACTATCTTTCGTAAAAGTTTCAAAACGCTGACATCGCTGGTTAATTCGTAATGACGTAACAATTGGCAGTACCATCTCGGCTGGAAAAGGAACAATGGAGCAACGTGCCAACATTTAATTTAGTTTTAAATTGGGTAAAAGTGCCACAGAAACTTTTAAAATGATTCAAACTGTTTATGGTATTGAAGCAATGAGTCATAAGTGCGTTTTTAAGTGGTATGCAAGATTTCGTGATGGTAGAGAGCATTGAAGATGATCCACGGCCTGGACTATCATTTACAGTTCAAATTGAAGAAGCTGTTCAAAAAGTGGCTGAAGTTCTTCCAAATGATCGTTGTGAATCTATCTCATTTTAACGTAAAATTTGAGCACACTAAAGGTCTGTACTGATTAACGTTTAAAAAGTTTGCAGAGTGTAGCACTGCAGAGACATGAAAAGAGCGGTCGATATGGATCCAGACTTCATGTTAAGCATTGTTACAGGTGATGAAATATGGTGCTTTCCGTATAATCCATTTACAACGCGCCAGAGCTCGGAATGGAAGGCTCTACGAAGAGCCGAATCAAGACTGCTCACCGTTTTCATTGATTCCAAAGAAATCATCCATAAGGGATTCACGCCAAGAGGTCAAATGGTGAACGCCGATGTGTAGTTGGGTATTTTGAATCGTTTATGAGCCAGGATTCTTCGAGTTCTACCTGAATACCAGGAACAAGGGGCATGGTCTTTATTGCACGGCAATGCACCGGCGCACAAAATCTGGCTATTCCCGAAACTGAAATTGGCGATGAAAATAAATTTTTTGACACGATTTCAGACTTCCAGAAGGTCAGCTTCGACCGCGATTTTGGAGACAATTCCGAAGAATGACTTTCAGGAGTACTTCAGAAAATTTTACAACCGCTTCCAGTATTGTATTGACTCACAAGACGTGTGTTTTGAATAATAGGTAATTTTAAATAAAAATAAACAATGTCTTGTATTTCATTTCCCGTCAGTCGCATTTCGCTTTGGACAGACTGTGTATGGTATACTTAGTGTGCATTTACACAGGTATCTGAGGTAAAATGTTCAAGTATCTAGAATTCTCCCAGACTAGCATAGCGCACGTTATTTTATTGATAGTTCCGGGGGTGAAAGAATACCTCTGAATTTGGTTAAATCTATTCTCTGAAAAAAAAATATTTACGACATTCTTCGTCAAAGAATTGTCTGTTAGGGATGTGCCCTCCTGGAGGCGTAGTACGCTGAGATCGCCTAGGAACTGTCTAGTTGAGGCCAATTGAGTAAACATGCCCAGCTATTTTAATCGGGCTTTCAGAGTGACTAGCCATATTACATGTAATATACTTCCTCTGGAGAGAACATTCATATATTTAAGAAACTTCTGAAGATGACACTATTAGAGATATGCTACAATGAATTAATGCGCCCTTTGAGTGACTTAGGTCAGGCTAGGACTTAGGTCAATCGATTCCACAGAAATGAACTGATTGAAAGAGTTCGCGTAAAGAAGTTTATTTTGATTGACTGTATTAAAAATACTATAATTGCAAATAACTAAATCATGTTGTATAAAAACAATGTCGGTCATAAATCAACATTGATATACATAACAATCTCTCAGCGAAAGGGTAGCCAAGGAGAATTCTAAAAGTCTCTAGGCCTCCTTCAATAGCCGTTGCGTTTAAAATATTTTTTTTTCTTTTAAATTTCTACCCATTACGTGTACACGAATATATTTTCTAAAAACATATTCGTGTACATGTAATGGGTAGAAATTGAAAAGAAAAAAAAATATGCTAAAGTAACGGCTATTAAAGAAGTATGTATCATACATTTCCATTGTGTTTATGTCATGTTTCCATGTCTCGGGAGGAGAAGGTAGTTATGAGAGGAAAATCTCAAGTTATTTCATTATTTTCAACTCTTGAAATACAATATAAAAATACAAGAAATAAACTATGATGAATGAATAAACTCTGAAGTAATGAGAAGAACGGGAACAAATTGAGAGATATTACAATCTTAATAATTAATTATTGTTTTAGCACACGTTGATCATGTGCTATGAGTCGAAGAGTATGTTATAACATTCTGCTGTTGAAAGTCGATGTTAAAATTGAGGCATGGTTTATAATTAGTATGAAGCAGGTAGAATTTCTGACTAAGAAACATCTGTGATTTTACCGACACTAGAAATTGAGGAGCTGTTGCTATGACAAAAAGATCTTAACAAGGCACAATCAAGAAAAACTTTTATCTCTATAATGTGGGAAATTTTATTTTATTTATTATTCGATTCATTAAACTTGATCCCAATCGAAATCGAATATTATTATTCCGTATGCTGGAATCCTTAAATAACGCAGTGCAGTTTGGTTAACCATGTTAGCATATATCCGACGTTAAGTGGGTGGCGTCAAGAATATCTTTAGATATTGTTAATTTTGTGAAAAGAAATTTGTATTTTTCAATTATTATCGAAGATTTTCACGGCTGTTTACCACAAGTTTAATTTTTTTTAGTTATTGCCCTATTGAGTTGGCTTAAATGATGGTCAAAGTTGACAGATATTCAAACTTATTTAAAAAATCCAAAAAGATTTCTTGTAAAGTCGCATAAAAAAGATCTTTAGTAGTTTGCGCTTTGGAAGACGATATGCACATCTTATCTTGTGTAATGATGAATAAATCCCCTTAGTTAATATAAGTTTTTCATCTAAGTATTTTATTATTGTATTATCTAAGACATAATTTTGTTTCAGTTACGAGTATCAGTGATATTTTTCCTGTCTCATTTTTCAAAAAAACGCATTCATGTGATTGGTTGCTTGTGTGTATCGCATAAATTTAAAAAAGGCACATGTGAGCAGCAACCATTAGGCCTCGGCCATATAGGTAGGAGCCTCGCTTGGTGCTTAGAGCTACGCTGCGAGCTAGGTGACATATCCTAGCGAACCAACGCACCCATACTATCGCAATGGCCACACTGCACGCTTCGTGACTATGAGTCACCTAGGGAGTCTCCTAGCGAACAGACTTGTAAAATCCATCCATCTTGTAAAATCACTTGATGAAACTTGTCATCAAGTGATTTTACAAGATGGAGGAAGCTTTATTCCGCAATTCTTTGTAGAGAAGTTGAAACTCTCCACGAGTACTTCTAGATAAATTAACATTATGCACCCAACAAGTTTGAATTTGAGATGTTCGAAATTTTAAACTTATTCTCTGAGAGAAGTAGCTTTCTGGTTAGTTTTGAGAGTGGCATCGTTTGTTGACTCAACCGCTCCCAAATGTCAAATAAATTTGTGCGAAGCACTTTGGTGTGGCCAAGCATGAAGTCACCTAGTCTATTAGTCATGTAGCACCTAGTTTAGCATCTAGCGAAACACTTTGGTGTGGCCTCGGCCTTAGGGCTAGCATCTCCGAACGACCGATCAAAATAATCGGGTTTATTTAGACGGACACTTTCTCAGCCTAGTGGTTCACACCGAGATCATGCTGGCCTAAGTGCACCATACCATACATTAAGCTCTCATTTGATATTTCCAATAAACTAAGACATTCATTTATGGCGTTGTATATTTTATGCATTATCTTATATACGTCCATTTGGACAGTGTAACGCGAATTTACACGCAAAATTTTATTTTTTATGTGAATCGTGTCAAGTAAAAAAATATTTTTCTTTACGGTATGGGTAAAATTAATCGAGATCAGAATTTATGTCACTAACTCTCCAGTCGCCCCTCGCAGCCGGGGGAGGAAAAGGCTTCTTGTGTAGCATAAATGGCACGCGGCGAATCGCCATTTTCCCATTACCGACTCTTTGTGTGGGAAAACATATAAACTGTTAGACATGTATTTAGCTTTAATATAAAACATCGATATATTTAAACACTAATATACCTATTCGTTTATTTTTTTTAAATAGGAGAAAATTATTGTATTATAATAATTAAAAATATTTACATTCTTTGGAGGAGAAAACTTAAATAGAAACACATAGGCGATATTTTGTTTATAGATGGAGTGTACTCCTTTATTACGATTTTGTCAAAAACTTTGTATATAATTCAACGTGAGTTTTAACAAAACCCAATTCTCATATTTAAAGTGTGTTAACGACATCAATAAAGTCCTCCAATAATCTTGGATTAGTTATTAACTCTGTATTATTGTTAAAAAACATTGATTAATACGACCACTGTAGTTATACCGCATAATTTGACAATCGCTCAAAAAAAGGCTCGTGTCGATTGGTCCAAAGATATGTTGAAAAGATTCGATCGAGGTGCTTCAAAAGACGTCTTTAAGATTGTGACAGGTGACAAATCATGGATCTATGCATATGAGCCAAAAACTAAACAGCAGTCGACTGTAGGGTAGTCCTCTAAGAGCGCGCGGTCGATAAGAGTGCCCACCATTCATAAAACGCGCACTAGATGTCATTTGTGGCTAACTTCAGTTCCTAGCTGTATTTTGTGACGAGAGAACACGTTACTGTGCCGTGCATCCTAAATAAACCGAAAAAACGGATGTCAGGTAAGTTTTCACAATATTCTGCGTTTTGATAAATTATTTTTACATCTTGTAATCTGTACGATGTGTTCGTTTATGATGAAATGGGCAATTTTTTTCAAAATCGATAGTGTAAATCAATGTAGCAAGCGTCCACCGGTACGGTAATTCCCCAATTCTAACAGAGATACTTGTACTTATATCAAATGTGAACAATGCCGGCGGTCTGTAAGAGTGCGCGCGCACTCTTACAGATCTAAGCGCAGACCGATCTCTAAATCTGATTTTACTTGAAGATGTTAGTTTTAACTAAACGTAATAGATACGTTTTATTGTTTTTAGAATGTCTTCACGAGAAAGAAAGTCAACACGAAAACTGTGTTCGCAAGCAGTCTTGGATGAAGCCAAAAAGAGGATTAGCGAGGGCGAAAGTCAGAGAAAAGTCGCACTTTCTCTTGGAATGGCAGAGAGCACGTTAAGAAAACGCCTTAAGAGAGGTACCATATCTACAAAGCTTGGCAGATATAACCTAACTTTATCCAAGGAGATAGAGGCCGAACTCTGTAGCCATATAAAAACTCTAGACAACATGTTCTATGGCCTGATAACAAAATCCATAAGAGCGTTGGCTTTTGAATTTGTGGAAAAAATAGTATTTCCCATAGATTTGATACAACATCACGGACGGCTGGCAAAGGTTGGCTGCGTGGTTTCTTGAAGAGAAATAAATATATTTCTTTAAGACAACCAACTGCCAACAGCCTTGCCAGAGCAACCGGCTTTAATCAAACACAATGTGCCCGGTTCTACGACAACTTGCACAACTTACTCACAAAGTATTAGTTTCCACCACACGCCATATATAATATGGACGAATCCGGCATCTCAACAGTTCCGAACAAACCTCCTAAAGTACTTTCTATGAAAGGCAAAAAATGTGTGAACAAAATATCCAGTGCAGAGAGAGGTACAAACGTGACTGTCGTATGCGCCATGAGTGCGAGTGGGCATTTTGTTCCGCCTGCATTCATATATCCTAGCAAAAGTATGAAGAGCGAATTACTCGATGGATGTCCACCCTCTTCAGTAGGAATGGTGTCTGATAGTAGCTTCATCAATTAGGAACTGTTTCTTGATTATATATTTCACTTCAAAGATCACACGAAGCCCACCAAAGAACAACCGATCCTGTTAATAATAGACAACCACAGTTCACACTGCTCCATTGGCGCTGTTGAATTCTTTAGACAAAATAACATCGTAGCACTGACGCTTCCACCTCACAGCAGTCATCGAATGCAACATCTGGACAGAAGTTTTTTCTCTCCTTTGAAAAAATACTTCTCTAATGAGTGTGAAAAGTGGCTGACAAACCATCCTGGCCGAGCTATAACAGTTTATCAAATGGCATCAATATTCACCCCAGCTTACTTCAAGGCAGCTACTGTGGCAAACGCTGTTGAGGGTTTCAAAGTCACAGGGATATGTCCCTTCAATACGGACATATTTGATGAGGCAGATTTTTTGGCCAGTTATGTCACTGAAAGAGAAGACCCTGCAATAGAAAATTCTTACGCGACGTCAATCCAAGAATTAGGGGCATCCCTGAAATATCTGCTGCGACAGAAGAAACTCTAGAACCAGTTACAACATCAGGATCGTCAGCTGTGACTTCTGCAAACCCCAAATCGAGCACGGTAACGAAATTAACTACTTTAAACTTAGAAACAGCTAATCCAACTCCCGGAACATCTATAACCTTCACGGATATTTCCCCGCCACCAAAATCAGTTGCACCCAGATCAAACCGAAAAAGCAAAAAACCAGAAATACTTACAAGCTCACCCTATAAGCAACAACTTCTCGAAGAAGCAAACCGAAAAAGAAAGCTAGGGTACAGCCTGAAAAAAATTAACAGAAAGGCGAAGGTCAGAAACTATGTCAGAAAATCAACACCAAAGAAAAAAATGTGGAACTGCCCAGGATGCAAGGAAGTCTATAAGGAACCAATTTCCGAAGATTGGATAGTGTATAATGTGCACTCAATGGTGGCATGAAAAATGTATCGCTTATTCCGGAGTTGGTCCGTACACATTGAATGTGATCTCTGTGGCTAGGTGTCCCATGCGCACATTGCGCACTCTTAACTATCTGTATATGGGTCATTATCTGGAATCTTGTACATTGGTGTCCCATAGGTTATGACTTGAATCTTACTTCCATTTAAATTTTTTAGAATTATATTAAAAGAAGATTCAAATATTTGTATATTTTCCTTAAAAATAAACATGAGTTTGAAAAAATAAGTTAATAATAAACCGCGAAAATTGATACAGTTTGTCGCTGGTTTGTCAAAAACGACCTGTCCTGGTAAGCAAAATCAAAAAGTAGCGTTCAACTAAAGTATTTAACATTAAATTCAAAAATAATTTATAATTGCAATTCTCTTAATTCATCTTTTTTTATTGTTAAACTTAAATCATATTACTTAAAAAATGTGTTTTTCAATGATTTTACTGTGAAAGAAGTTGTGTCCGTATTATTTTTCCACTGCGATACTTCAACTAAGTTACCGGCAAAGTAACGACAAAAACCGTTTGTTTTTCGATGAACGAAGATGAACGTGTTCAGACATGTCGCTTAGTTTTGTTTAGTTCCCCTGAGTCGGTTAAAAAAGTGTCAGTGTTCTGCAGTATTCAGTGTGTTGTTACAGCAGAGGTATGTATTTTTATTATTTTTCCACTGTGTTACCAATTTTTTTTTATAATATTTCGCTAAAACTTATAGTTTAGTTAACATAATATATTAATATTGTGTTAACCTTGAATATATTATAGAAATAATTTTCGAAATAGTGTACATTAATTGTTGGCAGCTCATTTATGCAATAAATTTCAACTGCGTTACCGGTCAGCTACGTTACCCCTTGCCTATCCATGATCGGACGCGCGTGACTAGGACTTACATTTTATTTAATTTCTCGAAATATACTGCTTGCAGGGTCTTCATACTTTATGTATTCCTCATCGAAACCTCTATGATTTGAATGATGTCATTAGAAAACAAAACATTCATAGTTAAATCAACAGAAATTAATGATTTTAAATCGCGAATTGACGAAATGTCAAACACCTGCGTATGACTCATTCTTTTTTGACAGTTCGTATAGGCAGATTTACATCCGTTCCAGGGACTCGGCACCAGTTTTATAATCCTGATTGTTATTTTTTATTTTTATCTGGTATGTTTTTTCTATTGTCATTTTTTATCTGGTATGTTATATTGTACCATTACTCTTTTTATGATAAATGTACATTTTATTTATTATTTAATTTTCAAAAATATAATAATTGAGATGGCGGGAAATATCGATGGCGATGATAGCGATTTGGAATTTAAGGCGACAGGCAATATATCAGAATCAGAAGATTTTGTCGAGGTACAGGATGAAGTTTATTTTGATTTGGAGACGAGTGAAGAAGACGAAGAAATATTATTTACATCAAAATATGGATTTGAATGGAGTTCATTACGAGTACCACCTCAATCTTCAAGGCATCGGTCGGGTATCAAATATTCTCATCGAAGATTCTGGACTGAGAAATTCAAGTATAAATGTATGTTCCATAAAAGATATGTGTTGTTTGTGTGTAAATGAAGAGGTGGTAAAAGTAATGTTTAAGAAACAAATCGGCATTTAAATCGAATTCATTCAGAAAAGAACCAACCAATATCAAGAGTTATATGAATTCATTGGAATATTGCTCGCACCTGGCAGAAATCGAACACGAAAGCTATCTTTGTCAATATTTGTCAAACACCTGCGTGTTTAGTACGTAGAATAGAAAAAAAGTTGTTTCGTGCCCCAATTGCGATAACTTTCTCCACAGGATTAAACTTTCATTATATGATATGTTTGTCCTATTTTAAAATTTTTACCTCTTTTCAAAGTGTTTATAGTTTCCAAATGGCATATTTTATTGATTTGAATTTCCTGTTTGTTTTTATATTATTATTTTTGAATTTATATATTCATTTTATATTTTGTTAATATGTTAATTATTGTCTTAATTCGAATTATATTTTTATTGCCAAAAAATACACGCTACATTTTATTGTATAATTTTGTTTTTTTTTTAAAAGGTTGGAGACCTCTTTTCAGTCATGCGCATTCTGAACGTTGCGCAGACCGAACGACGCAGTGGGAAAATGACATTTGTATAGAAATGTCGCCTCTCTATTTCAACCCCTATTTTATCATTTCTTACACTTATTTTATATTATTCGACATTTTATTACATAGTAAAATAATGTTTATTAGCACAGTAAGGGAAGTGTTACTCATATTTGGTAACGAAACTGACAAAAAAAGTAACATAGTTGACTTTATGTTATTGAAATGAGTTACAATGAATAGTTTTCATAGTTTTTAATTTGGATTTAACGAAACTGACAAAAAAGTAACATAGTTGACTTTATGTTATTGAAATGAGTTACAATGAATAGTTTTCATAGTTTTTAATTTGGATTTAGGTTAATATCAATATGCCACTAACACCAGCGGAGAAGCAAAGACGGTATCGGCAACGGTTGAAGGACAACAAGGAAAAAGAAGAGGAACAAAAACAAAAAGCAAGAGCCCGCTATCACAAAAAAAAACATTAATAGCAGAGAAAACACCAAGGAAACAGCGAATTACCAGGCGAAAATGGAGGTCCTACAAAGCGAATGAAATAATTAAAGAACAACGTTTGGCTGCTGCATTGAATGGCACACCACCATCATCCCCCGATAATAGATGTGTACCGAGTCCAAGGGTTTGTCAGGGACGAAAAAAAGTAAGAAGGCACAGGACAAAAATGTTCAGAGAAAATATAGCATTGAAGGACCAAAACCAAAAATTAAAACGAAGTGTTGAAAAGTATAAAAAAAGAGCACAGAGGTTAAATGACAAACAAAACCAATTATCATCGACACCATTATCTAAGGTAAAGGCCTTACTTCATAAAAGCTTTCATAGCGAGAATAAACGAAAAAGGATCAATTTCAGATACGTGGCCATTGCTCAGACAGAAATTGATGATGAAAATGCAGTTAATCCAGAAAAAACCAAATTTAAAATTGATAAGAATGATGTAGTTGATATCCACTCGCATGATATAATAACAACACTTGTTAATCCTGTGATAACTTTAAAAGGAAGTCGAATTTATTACGAGTTTCCAAATTATATTGATGTGCTTGAGGAAGCTTAAAACCATATGCAGGAAAGATTAATTTTCTTGTAGAAAAGGACTTATTTTTGTTATAATTTTTTTTATATTCTTATGTTACTTTTTTTAATGTTTTTTTATGTTTTTATGTTTTATAATAACAAATTAACTGATGTTATTTTATTTTTATGTTATATACTTTACTTAAATTTTTCAGATAATGAATGGACTTATGTAACTTTTGATAAATCAATCAATAAATGAACTGTTTTACAAACTTATGTCAATTGCGTTACTTCTTTCTCCACTGCATTACTTTTTTGTCCCAAGTATTATTTTCAATTATAATTTTTTTTCTAAATAATTGATTTTCTAATTGTGGTTTTAAACGCAATATTCAAAATAGAAACATATCTATTTATGTTTTTCGTTTGAGTCGTTTTTAAAACTTTACATTTCTTTGAATTATTTTAAATAGAAAATTTCAAAAACACAATCTTGGTAACACAGTTGACAAATATTCCAAATTTTATCGATAAATTTTAGTTTATTTTATCTTTTAATTGTAATTAAATCTGCAATTAAATCTTTTAAAAGGAAATGTAAGAACAAATTGAATTTTTTAAATTATACTATAGATATCTAATTTTTTTCTATGGTAACGTAGGTGACATAAATTAGGAGTTTATGCAACAATTTTTTAAATAACTTGCAAGATAATAGCAAATATTCGCTGCTGCCACTGAAATCGTGTCCTTAAAATAATGACAATATTAAATTAAAATCCTGAACAAAATCGGGGCACATAAAAAAAAAAATTTTTTTTTTTCAAATGTACAAATTTTCAGATAATACTTGTATAAATAAAACGTTAAATTTAAGATTTCAATGCCAAACTATCAGAAAACAAAACAAAAAACGTTATTTTATAAAATTATGTAATTATAAGTTCGGATATTACCAACCATCATGCCGTTTCCCTTTAGGATATACATAGATGATAGAACGTCCGTCTTTCAGTTCTTCCACATCCATACACCTTATCACGCAGCTCTTACGATTAACTCGTATCTTATTTCTTACATTTCTTACTTTCAAAATATTTTCACTTGATCCAACCATACATTCGTTGGATTTAAAATGCACAGTTAAAAATCAATAGTATTTTTTCAAATTTAATGCTAAATTATCTTGCCAATATGCCACTACGACTAATGAATGAGTCATTAGTTATAGCATGGATCCCAGAAGCACATGTTTTTGAAGATTGAATATATGGCAGTATCGTGATACAAATAATAAATTGCGTCAAATTACTTAGTTGTATTTGAATAGCCAAATAGTTTAATGAAATTGAATAGTTCATAATTCATAAAATACGTTCAAAAAAACTAAAAAAAATTTTTTAGATCGTAACACAGTTCAATTAAATATTCCTAATTTCCTGCCAAATTTCAGATGTCAAAATTAAATGTCAGATGATTTGAATGTAGATAATGCAGAAATCTGCATTTTCAAATTGACAGATAATATGTTGAGGTAAAAAATATTTGGAAAATCTTATCACTTTTGACGAACATATTACTTTGTTAATTGAATAGATATACGCGTTAAAATAAAACTTTAGAAGGTATTTTATTTTCACTCGCGTGTTTAATTAATTTAAAAAAGTAACATTATTTTAATTCAAGCGGCAAATATATAAAAAAATTATAACCTTGGCTCGTATTTACTGTGCTATAAAGTAATTTTACCTCACAGTAAATCTTTAGTACTTGTAAGTTTGTCAAAAACAATACTCCTAGGACGCTATGATAAATGGAAAATGTTTAAAAAGAATTTCATTTGAAGTGGAAAAACGTTTAGCCTTCAAATATTCCTGTGAGTATTAAGTATTTTTCAAGTTTTCGTATTAGCAAAATTCAATCTTTGATATTCTCAAATAAAGCGAGAGACACGGACAATTAAAGTGTAAGACAGGTATGGTCAACGCGCTAGTCGCGTGTGGCCCTATGGGGGTTGTGGCCCCCGCGAGTTGTTTTTTATAAATCATGAGAAAATAAAACATAGTTATTTAATAAAAAAATTATAAGTACATATTTTTTTGCATTTTAATAACTTCATTATTTGGTAGCACATATTTTTGTGAACAAATGTTCTCTAGGATGAAGCGTGGGAAATCTTGAACAAGATCACGAATCGCGGACAGTCACCTGGAAAGCTTACTCCATATTGCTTCTTCATCCATTAAACCAGACAGATAATCTTGTGAATAAGACAGAGGGTCAAGTATCACATTAATTTGTATTATTATAAATATTTTTAATAATTTTAAAGCGAGTATATAAGTCAGAAGTGTAAGGTATGCATGGAAGAGGTCGGCTGAAGACAATCTGTCTGGACCAAATTTTGAAAATAGTTAAAGTGAGAAGTATTAATAATAGAAGATTGTGCAGGATGAAGTGTATGAATGTGAAGGAGGCGAAAGTTGTCTGCTTGAATAGAAATGTTTGGAGATCTGTTCTCTCTGCCTACTCCACAAGAAACATGGCGTGATGATATGTACGAGTATGTTGTCCTTTTTTTAATCAACCAAGTAATTTTATTTTATATTTGTACACTTAAATTCAAGAAATAATAATTATTTATTGCAATTAAAAAGGGGTGGTAGCGTAGGTAATAAAACAATGGACTTTTGAATATGTTGCCTCGTTTTCAGGCATATAAATTTTAATATACCTATTATACATATAAATTAAACCAATTTTTGGCACACAACCCAAAAAAATTTACTACCCCTGATGTAGGATATGCAATGTTGGTGAAGAGTGGGATAAAAGTAGCACATTTCGTCCTAAGAATAGTTGTAAAATAGTGGCATTACTGATTTTTACTTAAAATAATTGATTATCATGCTACTTTAGTTTCAAAAGTAACTAAGATTACTAATTTTACATAGGAATCCTTATTTCCAAGATTATTAAACAAAAAAATGCATGTGTCATTCCAGGAGAGTAGCTCAGCGCAGGGCTCAAACCAGTGATCTTCCGCATGGGAGTCCAGCGCTTTACCGCGTGGCCATGCGTCTAATTTTAAGAACACTGAGGATGGGAAAGTGACTTGTGAATTTTAAATAAATTATGCACACCCATATAAACTGATTTCATTCTCCTCTGAATGTAACGCTTCTATCTATATCTGTGCTGTAGATGCAGGTATTTTGAAGAGTATGGCCAAGAAACAACATTTCGTTCATGCCCATTAACGGAGCCTTCTAGCTTTACTAAAGTACGCAGGTCTTTAGTAAAGCCAGAGGGCTCAGGTAAGTAAATGTTGACATGGTGCGCTAAAGTAGCAAGAATCAGATACATAGATCACACTTCAACACTGCATACTTGCACATGTCGAACCGTGTCAGCAGTTAACAATGACTTCTTTTAACTAGATTTAGTCCCTTTTGGAAACCATGTGAATTGATCCCGAACACCATTCCTTTTTTACATCAAATTATGTTTTTTTATGATAATATACACATATGATGGTTATCAAGTTGTAAGTTTGATGCAGCTCTATTAACATGTTCGAGTTTTCTAATAAATCTTTGTTTTTTTCTAGTGAATGAAGTTTCTAAATACCATGGTTGTACTTGCATAGATGGTAGCTTTATAAAAATAAATTCACCAAAAATGGAAACTACTGAAGAAAACCCTCTAAGCTCAAGAAATTTATTTACTCAAACCTCTGATGGGAGCATAAATTCTTCATTGCACCATGAAGTAAAGCTGTCTCCTTCTCAAAATGAGTCTAATAGACCTCTACTCAATTTATCTGCTGGTTATCCTGGGCCAGACCTACTTTCAAAACTTCCTCAAATATTCAAAGAGGCTACAAATCATAGAATGGTTAGTATGTTATGTAAAAACTTGTGTATATACTTCTTGCTCCTTTGTATACCAGTTAATTTGTCAGCATTCTCATTATATTGGTCGTTGCCCTTAAAAACACTAGAGCTGTTCATCAATTTATATAATGAGGTCTAGAACATTTCTACCTAGTCGGTTTTTCACAGCTGTTTCAGGAGAATCGTTTTTAGGGCTCTCCTGAAATAGAAGGGAAAATTAGTTACCACTAAGGTCTAAAAGTTTCCAGCCTGAATAAGTTAGTGTGTGTATGGACAGATAACATATCGGCCATGCCAGCTTCATGGTTGGTGATGTTACAGTTTAAATTTGATACTTCTACCATCAGTAATATATCAACCAAAGCTGATAAAATACATATTGTTTCATTATATTTTGAAATTTTAAAACTTGAGTATCGTGCGGTTATCAAGTTAGTTTAAAAAAAAGGTCAAGTTCAGCAGAAGTTAAACGGCATTTAGATGTCTATAAAGAATTAGGCTTAACAGTTTCACTGAACCAGAGATCGAATTTTCGTTACATTCTGTCACTTTTTTTTTATTGTTGATCAGAAACTTTTGGACCATACAATGTATATTTTTAATACTTTATTAGTGTTTTTTTATTGATTTTAGAATGTTGAAGAAAATGACAATTCATATTTATTTCAATATGGGCCGCTAGCTGGACTTTGGGGGATGCGAAACGCATTGTCTATTTTTTTATCCGAAAATTATCATCATCCTGTTAATAGGTAATTTATTATATAATTAAAATGTATTTATTCTATGATACAATTTTTTTTAAATAATTGAATTCAGAAATATTTTTAAGTCATTGAATGATAATATGTGCCTGGTGAAGTAAAATGTGTATGAACAAATAAACAAATACATGCTCTGGTATCATCTATCCATAGGATAGACTGACAGTTTTTCTTGACTCGAAAGATAACAAATATATTATATATTGTTGCAACACAGTGATTTTGATCCCATGTTTCACTTTTAGGTCTAATTTGATATTAACTTGTGGAGCGACTCATGGCCTTCATCTTGTACTGAGCATTCTTATATCCACTGATGCTGTAATATTTGTAGATGAATATACCTATATGTTAGCTCTGAACATCCTCAAGGAGTTTCCACACCATAAACTCATAGAAGGTATTCTAATAACTTAGCTGCATATTATATTTCATGAAAATCATCATTATCTTTATCATATAACTTTTCATTACGTAAATATAACTTCCTCGTATGAAGTCTCAGATAACAGATGTTTTTTTCTTATTACAATTTTTTATTTATTAATGTTTGCACTTTGAAGCTGATTTTAACCAAATTAAATAAATAAACATATAATTAGTTCATTGTTAGCAATGTACTTTATAAATATTAGGTCCTTACATATGAAATTGGCGTTTTGCCGTACTGGCAACTTTGATCTCAAATATCTTCTCTTTAGTTAGGAATACCAAATTCAAATTTATACAGCTATTTACTCAAGTATTTGTGTTTCGAAAATTATAATTAATTTGTTTTTTCCTCAATTGTTTTTTTTCTTTGCGTCACTCAGTTTACAAAATGGAAAACTTGAAATATCGCGTTATTTACGAGTACGAGTTCCACCGTGGCACCAGTGCTGCAGAAACGGCTCGAAGGATTAATGATGTGTATGGCGATGGTGCCGCAAAAGAAAACACAGTGCGTTTTTGGTTCCAACGTTTTCGTTCTGGAAATTTCGACCTGCATAACAAGCCCCGTGGACGGCCGGAGACCAAAGTTGATAATGAAGAATTGAAGGCTATTGTGGAAGCGGATCCATCGCAAACCACGTCCGAGTTAGCTGCAGGCTGCGGTGTTAGTGATAAAACTGTTTTAATCCACTTGAAGCAAATTGGGAAGGTGAAAAAGCTTGAAAGGTGGGTACCTCACGAATTGAGTGAAGCAAATCAACAAACGCGCGTTGACTGCTGCGTTGCATTACTCAACCGGCACAATAATGAAGGGATTTTGAATTGAATCATTACCTGTGATGAAAAGTGGATCCTGTATGATAATCGGAAGCGCTCATCGCAATGGCTGAACCCTGCCGAACCAGCCAAACCATGCCCCAAGCGAAAATTGACTCCAAAAAAGTTACTTGTGAGCGTTTGGTGGACTAGTGCTGGTGTCGTTCACTACAGCTTTCTTAAATCTGGCCAGACGATTACGGCAGATGTCTATTGTCAGCAACTGCAAACCATGATGGAAAAGCTAGCTGTTAAACAACCGAGGCTGGTTAATCGCTCTAGGCCACTGCTGCTTCATGATAACGCTAGACCACACACTGCACAACAGACGGCTACCAAATTAGAAGAGCTTCAATTGGAATGTCTAAGACATCCACCGTACTCTCCGGACCTTGCCCCAACAGATTACTATTTTTTTCGAAATTTGGATAACTTCTTGCAAGGGAAAAAATTCAACTCCGATGGGGCAGTCCAAACCGACTTCAAAGATTTTATTGATTCCCATCCGAATGGTTTTTTTAGTAAAGAGATCGATGAACTACCTATGAGATGGCAAAAGTGCATAGATAGCAATGGTACATACTTTGATTAAATAAATATATTATATTAAAAAAAAATCAACTTTATGTTCCTCCCAAACAAAACGCCAATTTCATATGTAAGGACCTAATATATATCCTGTAATTACACATATGTGTTACGGCGATGGAGAAAAAATATATTTGAGTGAGATCAGCTATCAATAGGTCTGGGCTCATCTCTTAACATCCTCACAATCGGGATACACCACCATCAACATGAGGGCAAAAGCCTGGCCATGAAAATGTCATGTTTTTCAGCTCACACCCTTATATACGTAACCATATTACAAAAAAATAATGATAAGCAGTTGTAAACACAACAAACATTGTTAAAAATATAAATTTACACATTCACACATACAAGTCCTGATTCACAGATAATATTATGAGAAAAAATGGTCTACATTTGACAAAACAGGGGAATAAATTAGAAGATAGAATAATAAACACAGAGCAACAGAAAAAAATATAAATAGTGGAGGATAGACAAGCAATCATTAATTTATAAATCACTCTAAATGTGTCTTTTGAGGGCATTTTAAAAGAAGCAGACATCCTCTTGTTCCTTCAATGGTGAAGGTAATTCATTCCCGCATTTGCTGGTCATATTAAAGAAGGTTCCTCGTTAAACAAATTGATTATAACTGAAGTAGCAAGAGAGTTTCTGTACTGACACTGGTTGCCTGTAATAGGTGATATTTTAATGGATTATAATTGTCTAAAATTTCATAAGGTATGTTTTGCAGTTCCAATTACATCGAATGGAGTTGATGTTGAAAAATTAGAAAGTATTATAGCTGAGGTTAAAAAATCTTCCACATGGAACACTTCTGAAGACAAACCTTTTTGGGCCATGTACTACACAATTCCAAACTTTCACAACCCAACAGGAACACTGCTACCACCCAGTAAGTTAACTTGCCAAATATTTTTTATCTCATAAATTCATTATTGAATTTTCATTGAGTATCATCTCAAATATTGTCAGGTAAAATTTATTGATTATTCAATTAATTTGATCTGATGATATTTGATATTAGTTATTCCCACTTTCTGACACTTGCCTCATACAACAGTTTCCAATTGCTACAACTTCATATTATGCTATAAGCACTATTGTTGTACTATCAAGGGGGATATCAGATTGATTATAAATATAGTTAGATTATATTAGTTAAGTAAAGTGCACACTTTTTGTTGATTGGTTAATTCAACATATACTTTCAATTTTATCTTAAGTATTTTTTTTAGTAATTCGCCCTGTAATTTTGTATTCTCGTTGCACTTTGTACTATACATTGATATTTTAATGCATCCTATTTTGAAAAATATATATGATGTATCCTGAGTTGTATGTTTTTTTACGGAAGATGTTGATATGTTATCTTGTGTTTTATAATTGTTACTGTGATATGTGAAGGATACTTTTGTCAATAAACAAATAGTCTGGGTATTATTTACTTACTTTTTTTTTTAAAATCCCGCCCTTTCATTTGTTACCTAGCCTTTTCCATGCGTATGATTTGTTACCTAGCCTTTTCCATGTGAATCTAGCCTTTTCCACGCGTATGATTTTAGTTTACACTAAGATAGAAATGAAAACTTTGTTTTCATTTTAGTTATTGATGTCTTAATTATTTATAACATCTGCCTTGTCGTATTTTTTATATCTGCATTATAGTAAATCACTCATACAATATCTGCTTTGTAGTGCATGCATTGATAAATGATAAAGATAGCAGTGTATTACAATATGGTGATTGTCATTTTATTACAATGCTCTGGAACCTTACATAATATTGGGGTATGATTGTGCTAACTATGAATAGAAAAAATAATATAAGCTGTATGTATTACTAAGTTTGATAAAAAAATGTGCAGAATAGAATATGAAATATAATATATTCAGTGTGGTGATACATAGCCCATAATCAGGGGTGAAGTGAATTCCCAATCAATTAATTATTTTATTTGTATAATCCAGTGTGACCATAAACTAGTTTGTGACCTTTGGTCTATCAAGTATTCTTAGGTATTCATTTCTTAGGTATTCATTTTAAGAATCAAGATAAGTATATCAATTTTTTTTGGATATAGATAAAACAATTTGTAAAAACTGGATTTCTCAAATTCCTACTATCCCACCAGTTAAAAACTCGGCCAATTTTTTTTAATGCTGAAAGTATTATAAAATTATTCAATGTTTTATTCCTTGAACCTTTTAGATGGCATGGACTATCAGTTACTTACTATACCTACTTTAAAGGTTCACTTCTTAGAGTCCTGAACTGGTTTTACTTGTAGGCTTTTTTTCATCTAAACTTATTATCATCTGGTACTTAGTAGCTGTCAAACATAATTAGAATGCATAAGAGAAAGCACTTTATGTTTAAGCATAAAATAGCACTTTATGAATTCCTAGTTTTTTTCATGTTTCTTTAGGTAGCTGTCAGAGCATTGTTAAAATAGCTCGAACATATGATATTTTGGTTGTTTGCGATGATGTTTACAATTTCCTTCACTATGGGTCTGGCACTCCTCCCCCTCGACTGTTTGCATATGATTCTCCAGAAATAGTAGTCCCCCCCTATGCAGGGGGGCACATTATTTCCAATGGCTCTTTCAGTAAGATTCTGGCACCCGGAGTGCGGGTGGGCTGGATGGAGATGCCCCAGAGACTGGTGCCAAGATTTAAGCAATCGTAAGTAAAGGTTTCATAAATAAAAAAACAATAATATGTGTTAGATTATCTGGGAATTCATTCAAGGAAATCTTAAAGTGGATCATGTAAAAGACAATAACTCAATAAAATTTTGGAAAAAGCCTTAGTATATAGTATGAGAATTGGATTGATTGATAAAAAAGGATGTCAAGAATAACATCTGCAGCGTCTTGGTCTTGTTCATTAAGTGATTCTCTGTAATAACTATCTCCATGGTTCAGAGATAGAACACTTGTCTTTCAACGGAATATTTTGGTTTTTATACCCGATTGTGACTAAAACTTGTAAATACAAAGACGAGAATGAAAACTAATATAATTATTAATTCTTCTTTCACATTATTGATAATTATCTGTTGTTTACTCTTAACTTTGAAAATATGACGGCATTATTGTAATATTTTAGGACCTTATCACACTAGTACTTAACCACCTCGTGTTCATATGCGGCAGTGCACTATGTTGGGAACCAGCCTCATGTGATACACCACAATGCACCGCCTAGGTGATCATAGTTTTCAATGTGCTCATCTGGATAGACAAGTTAATACTATTGTATATAAATAGAAGAGAATCGTGGAGGCTAATACAAGCAGTCAGAATAGATTATACGCAATATGAGCACCACACATTTTGTATTTACTGTGCTATTGTACAAACTAAAAGTTTTCAACGTTTTATATTTAAATATAGGTATCTCATTCATAATGCTACTATAATGTGAAGATTCATGTACTTGTTTTTTATACTTTTTACTTTTTTCCAATTTAGTGGAATAATGCAAAGCGGAGGATCTGTAAACAATGTTATGTTTGGATTAATGCAAAGTATTCTGGAATTAGGACTGGCCGATAAACATCTTGCCTGGTACAAGCAAATATACATGGTATGTCATTTCACTTTGCACTGGGGTAATTTATGATGCAATCAATCAATTTGAAATTTGTTATCTTGATGCTGGTCAGATTTTAATCTGACATGATTTTCGTGTCGAAATAAACTATCATTGTTTATTGTACAATATTATTGCTGCATCTGAAATATGCTCTTCATGTATTTATTTAAGTAACATTTGAAATTTATATATTTCCGTAATATATATTTTTTTTGCTTAACATACATTGCGTCCGTATACTATCTCCTACAATATATCTCGCATTAAGTACCAGTCACGCTGTATATGATATTCATAAATCATCCTTATTCACTCTGTATATTACTTTTTCATATTTTATTAATAATAGACATTTTTACTGTTGCAACAGTGTTCAGTGCTCTAATTGAGATTTATTAGTACAAAATTTACCTTGTTTGTTATACTTTTTATAATTTCTTCATTTTTAATTCAATTTCTTACGTAGACAAATTATTTAATAGTTTATCAATATTTTAAAACAACGAAGATTATATTTCAATCAATCAGATACAGTGAAAACTACTTTGAAAAAGTATAATGTAGTATGCTATTAATTAAAGCAGCTAAATTAAAAGTGCAACAATCCCTTGACAACCAGGGGGGGATATTTTTTTTAAGAAAGGTCTAGTTAAATAAAACTGCGCTTGTTGATACTAAGAATTCATTGAAAAATAGATTGTTATGGGAATAGTAATAAAAACATGGATATTTTCTTTATTTTTTTATCAAAAATTGTGTTTTAAAAAAGGTTAAAGGTTTTAGTTGTTTTATTTTTTAAAGATCTTTCTGGATTTCTACATATGGCTACAAAATAGCTTCCAAATTTCGTTTAAAAATTAGGGTTCCTTTATTTATTTATGAAATGTTATATTTAAATCCTTAGTTATAATTGACTTTCCTTTCTTTACACTCAGAACTTCTACATTTTCAGTTTCATCTTTCTACTTCTGTAATTGTTTAACAGATCCTCTTTGGTTAATTTCTCCACATGAGGATATTTTTTTTCTGGAAAATATGTTTTTTAAATCTCAGTTAACAAAATCACTTATCTTAAAACCGTGGTTGACGAGGGATTACTGTAGTTACAGTGCTACTTTACAGCCACTCTTAAAACAAAGCACCACTTGTAGCACATGCACATTGCTTAACCACACTGATCAGATTGAAACCTCAACTCTGTTTTTTCCAGATTCAGATTTTTGTCAGTAATTTTTCTTCTATGAACCTTTTTTTTAGGAACGTATGCAGGTGTTTTGTTCCAGTCTAAAGCAACACCTTCCTTCCAACTGTCACTTCCACTTGCCACAAGGAGGATACTTTGTTTGGGTCCAGATTCCCGTAGATGCTTCTGACTTTTTGGCCTGGTGCAAAGATAATAGTAACCTGCAGACTTACCCTGCTGTAAAATTCATGCCCCATGGACAGTTTTGTCAAGACAAAGACAAGTTCAAAGCTCTTCGACTATCAATAGGATTCTATAATGTAGAAACATTAGCAGAAGCTGCCAAGATTTTGGGTGAAAATATGAAAGAATACTTGAGACAAAATGGTCTGTCATAGTATACAAGTTTTTTCTCCACGTGAGATGCATGACCATGTATTTAATATACTGGACCTTTATTCACAGTGTTGTTGATCTCTCTCATAGAATTGCTATTTCCTTCTGTCAATGGCTCGCTACCATTCGATAGAAAGAAATAAACTCTCCCTAATGGGAGAAATGTATGAATCTGGAAATAAGGATTATATTTTCATGTCGTAAATTGTTATAAATAAAAAAATATGCTTTACTATTCTATAAAGTCCACAAAATCTCCCGGAAAGATGCTACTTAAATTTGAATGAAAAACTAACACAACCATCACATTCATTACTTAGTTACCTTTTATTCCTACTTTTGATTATGATTATATTACAATACTTACGCTACCTGCTACACACTATCATTAACTATATAATAAAATACAGAGGCAATCATTAGAGTAAACTATGTGTGTATATATAATGATGACTTGAACATTGGACTGTATTTTTTTAATAAATGTGTTACTTTTTTTAAATAAATGTCTTATTTTTTTTAGATAAATGTGTTCCATTCCTTTTGTACAGATAAGTTATTTTTATTTCCCTCCACTAACAAGTTAAGAAACTATGTAGATATGCCTTAGAGAGGTGATAATTATTTACGTATTCATAGTTTTACTTTTGCAGAGTATTTTTATTGAGTATTTTGTAAAATTTTCATATACGCCGACATATTAAAAGTTTCACTGTAAGAAAAATTAACCAATCAAATAAAATAATTGACATCAGCTGAATAAATTGGTGGCTTTCAACCCAGGTTACGTAAATAAACTAATGAATAAAAAAGACGAAAATGTCAAAATACGAGGCATATCCAGAAAGTAAGTGTACTGAATTTTTGTAGGTTACAATTTTTTTTATTTAAACAAAAAAATTACATGGTTACCGTAGTACATATGTAAGCTATTTTTCGACATAGTCGCCATTCCTCTCAATGCAGGTGGTGAAGCGGGGTATCAACTTTTTGATGCCTTCCTCGAAGTAGTTTCCCGCCAACCCCTCCGTCCACTTCTCCACCTCCTTTACCTCCTCGTCGGTTGAAAACCTTTTTCCACCCATGTGCAGCTTCAGGGAGGTAAAGAGATAGTAATCTGAAGGTGCTAGGTCAGGGGAATGCGCGGGATAGTTCAGGACGTCCCATTTAAACGAGGCGAGCAGTTCCGTCTGGCATTGTCGTGCAACAGGCAGACTCCCTTTGTCAGCATGCCTCTCCTCTTGTTCTGAATCGCCCTCCGCATTTTTTTAGGGTCTCACAGTATCTTGCAGAGTTGATGGTCTCCCCTTGAGGCATATATTCAATTAAAATTATGCCTTGACAGTCCCAAAACACGGATGCCATGATTTTCTTGGCTGAAATTGTGGTTTTGAACTTTTTGGCGGAGGGTGAAGAGGTGTGACGCCACTGTTGAGACTGCCTTTTGGTTTCAGGCGTGTAGTGTGCAACCCAAGTTTCATCTCCAGTAACGATGGAGCGGAGAAATTCATCTCCGCTCGATTCAACTTGTGTTGGTATGTCAGCTGTTTTGGGACCCACCTCGCGGACAGTTTCCGATATCCGAGGGTTTCTGTGATGGTTTCGTGTAGTAGAGATCTGGAGATTTGCGGAAACATCGCAGAAAGTTCATCCGCAGTCAATCTGCGATCGTCACGGAGCGCATTTTCGATTTTTTCCACAATTTCGTCAGTCACAATTGAAGGTCTTCCGCTCCTCTGATCATCATGCACAGACGTACGACCGTTTTTAAACTCGCGACACCACTTGTACCCACTTGTACTATTCATAGCTTTATCACCATATGCAGTTTTCACCTCATTATAAACCTCAACCGGAGATTTTCCCTTCCAAACGAGATAACGGATGACGCCGCGTATTTCGCACTTGGCGGGAGATTGGATTGACATTTTTCACGAAACGTGTTGCCGCGTTGACACTTCTCAACGTACTGACCTCGAACCGGTCTCGTTGCGGAGGGGAAGGGTCAGGCTACACGGAAGTGTAGCCAACATGTCGAAAATAAAATCCATCCGGTCGTGAGAGCCTCAGTACACTTACTTTCTGGATACGCCTCGTACATTGAGTATAAAAATAAGAAGTATCAAGAAATGCGCATAGAGGTTTTAAGGATTATTTTACTATAAGAAAATCAATCAAAATATTGACTTGAATTTATTGAGGAAGCTTCTAAGCACCAGTATAACAAAATATTTGTGATAAAATGAAACTTCGACGGAATTTAAACAGTATGACATTAACACGTTCAGTGCTATATTAACAAATCGATTAAAAAAACAACAAGTGAGCCCGAAGAGGCCTAATGGTACTTATGGGGTATATATAACGTGACCAGACGTCCCGTTTTGAACGGGACTGTCCCATTTTATAATTACGAGTCCCGGTGTCCCCGAAATAAATTCTCGGACGCAAAATTGTCCCGTTTTCGGAATCCGCGCGAAAATTGAGGAACCAAAGCTTACCGTACGGTCGGCTGGACGCGAGCAGTGTGCGAGAGCAAGACCGACCGCGTCGTCCGTTGACGCGACGATAACCGAGAGTAGCCGAGGATGCCAACGTTCGCGCGCGCTTTGGCTTATTATTGTTATTTGACAGAGTTTTCGTTCGCTCACTTCTCGCTCATTGTTTTGTTGTTTGATGCTCGATTAGTAATTTTCTTTAACTTCTTTTGTTTTGGAATCCTAAGTTAATATGCCAAAACGTAAGTGTTCGTTTAATGTTAGCTTACAAGCAAAATATCCTTTTATTAGGCAAATAAATACTCCCTCAGATGTCAGATGCGAAAAGTGTCGTACAGAATTTAGTGTTTCTCATAGTGGTGCAGGTGATATTGAACAACATTTAAAATCTGAAAAGCATAAAAATGCCGACCGTGCCGCCGCTTCGAGTTCTTCGATGTTAAATTTTTTTAAGAAATCAGACGCGCCAACGACAAAGGATTTGGATATCGCTGCGGCAGAAGGCGTCTGGGCTTATCACACGATACAAGAAAATCACAGTTTTCGCTCCAATGATTGTGCTTCGAAAATAATTCAATCATGTTTTGATTTGAAATTTACATGCGCGCGTACGAAATCAGAAGCTATTGCAGTAAATGTTTTGGCGCGTACAGCGATGAAAGAATTAAAAGATGATCTTGATACGGCGAATTGTATTACAATTTTGACTGACGCTTCAAACCATGGTAGTAAGAAAATATACCCTATTGTAGTGCGCTTTTTTCTACCCTACGTAGGTGTACAAGTGAACATTTTAGACCTACAAGAACAGCCAGGTGAGACTTCAGATATTATTGTCAATTATTTAAACCAAGTGTTGACAGATTACAATTTAACAGAAAAAGTCGTGGCATTTTGTGGGGACAATGCCAACGTCAATTTCGGGGGCGCAGCTAGGCGAGGAACTAACAATGTCTTGACAAAATTACAAACATTTATGAAAAAGCCATTAATAGGTATTGGATGTGGAGCCCATGTAATTCATAATGCTGTAAAATCTGCTGCAGATGGGCTACCCTTAGATTATGAAAGTATAATTGTGAAGATATATTCATTTTTTTATATTTACACGATTCGAGTTGAAGCTCTAAAGGAGTTTTGCGCCGAAACTGAAACGGAATATCAACAAATGCTCGGCTATAGCAAAACCAGATGGCTTGCTCTTATGCCTGCATTAGAAAGGGTTTTAAAAATGTATCAGCCATTAAAAAACTACTTTTTGAGTATTGAAAAATGTCCCATTTTACTAAAAAACTTTTTTGAAGATCCCACATCAGAATTGTGGCTTTATTTTTTACACGCTCAGTCAGCAAGTTTTCATCAAGCTGTATTGAAACTTGAAGGTCAGACTGTATCAGCAATTGAAGCTGCAAAAGAAATCAATCAACTAAAAGATAATTTCACTCAGAAACAGACCAATCAGTTTCTCCCATTTTCAGTCCGTCAATTTATGGTGAAATTGAAAGATAATGGTACTGGTATCGATGAAGAGTTTGTGAAAAGGACGGCTACAGAATTTTATAAAACAAGCCGTGAATATCTGGAGCAGTGGACTTGCTTTCTAACCAAAGAAATGGAGATATTTTTTTGGGCAGATTTAAAAAACGTCCCCGCATGGGAAGACATTCAAAAAGCTCTGGATGTCCTAATTGAAAAGGAATATATTGATAGTAATAAAGATACAGAAGTTTTTGACGAATTTTCATTAATTTCTAACTACATTACATCGCAAAAGGTAACAGAATGGAATAATCAAAATGTTTCCACGGAAACTCGTTGGGTGGAAGTATTCAAACATTTTCACGCCAACAATCTGCAGCATGAAAATTTTTCTGTTTTAATTGAATATATTTTATGTTTGCCTGCTACAAATGCTCCAGTAGAAAGAGTATTTTCTATGATGAACAAATTATGGACATCTGAGAAAACTCAGTTACAAATTCCAGTTTTAAAGGCGATGTTGATTACCAAGGTCAATATAAAAAAAACGTGCCAAGAGTTTCATTCCTACTTAAAATCATCACCAAATGTTTTAAAACAAATTTGTTCCTCTGAAAAATATAAATATAACTAAACATTTTGGATTTCAATTAGTAACTTTAATGTTATCTTAATTTTTCTAAATACATCAATATAACTTTAAAAAGTATTTTTTTTCCAATGACTACCTATGGTTATTTGACTTAAATAAACCAATGTCCCGTTTTGAGTCAAAAAATAAATGGTCACGTTAGGTATATAACAATGATTTGCACCTGCTTTCACGTTTATACTATTTTTAAAGAATTTAAATTGTGGGACATGTTTTAAGCACAGTCGTGATTTTAAAATAAATTATTCAGCAGTATTAATTAAATTTTCGACACTCACAACATACCTCAATAATACAATGGCATGGTGGTGATAATTATGGTAGTATTTTTTATATTTTAGTGTGAAAATAAAAAAAAAAGATTATTATTGGACCATTATGGCGTTATTCAGTAAGAAAAGCTTGAAACAGTGGTAAAAGTTGATAATACAGAAATCTGCAAACAACGTCACGTGGACTTGACAGTGACAGTTTTTGGGAAAAAATAAAAGTTAAGAAATAAAATGTTTCCAATTTCATTCTAAAAACAATAAGTAATCTTTATTGTTCTGTGACCATGAAGTTTGTAATGAATTATATTGTTTTTTTATTGACAACAATCTGATGGTTCAAGATTTTTTTGATATGATTACGAAACTTAAATGTCAAAATAGCCTAATGAACAAATATAGTCGTAGCGGCGAATATTTATAGTATTTGCTGTCGGTAACTGGCGATGTTATTGTGATAAATAATGTAAGTAATCGTTATTCAAAGTACATACCCTGTGGAGGGGAGCAAATGAGAACCGTGTGTACTCGAGTATTTCAAGATCTCTTATCAGTACCATGATAAGCAGAAGTATTTGTAGCAATTTCTGGTTGAAAACTGCTACATCTCAATTGAAAGGATATTTTGGAGCCCAATTTGTTCTTGGTAAGATAATTATAAACTGATGATATTGTAAATATTAGTTTTGAATGTATATAGCGAAAACCAGTAAATATTTATGATCTGCCATTTCACCACTGTTTTAAAAAAAATTAAAAACCCATTTCATCAAATGTTTTTCATATATTTCGTTTAATACACATTTTTTAAATTAAAATGGTCATTACTTTGTAGGGAAATTTATAAAAATATAATTTATATTGTTTAGAATTTTTTATGACATGTGTTCAGGTATTTGCACCATTTCAGTCAGTTTGTTGAGCTTTGAAGTTAATACATCGGCTAATTGTGAAAATAAATTGAAAAGTTTATGGTCTAACTTAGAAAGAAAACGTAAATCTTTTTTTTGTTTATTTTTAACATTCCCCTTTAACTTTTTCCACCGTAATTCCAACATCACAATGTCACTTAAAAAAAAGATTCATCGAGACCCTCAAAACAAGTGTTCACAGCAGATTCAAGTTCTTCTTTTCTATCTTGACTGAGCTTGTATAAATCTCTGTCTATATTGACTGAGCCAACTTGTGAATACAGGCGTTCTGGTAGATCAACACTTTCTTTGAAAGCATACTTGGTCTTTTACTTTTTGTTTGTTCTTGGAAATGATATAGGAGACTAATGTAATATAGAGAGTTTATTGTTGCGCCTTTTCATCCCAAAAAACATACGCTATCACTTTATTGGCTGAAATAATTGCCTCTAGCATTCTTTGGGGGCGGAGACCCAGAGTGTTTCAAATGTTGTTTGAATTTTGAAGCTTGATGGTGAACCCAGATTTCATCCATAGTCACAAATTGATCTAAAAACTTTGTAGATACGAGGGGGGATCAAATATAAATGAGACTTTTGTGTTTTAATTTTTTTATATGCTGAAAGAAAAATACCAAGTGCACATCATTTTTCAAAAACAAAAGTCTAGTTTATATTTGATCCACCCTCGTAAATAACACTCGTTCAAAAAAATTTATCAATTACGCTTGAATAACATTTACCTTAATGCTGTGCACTCACTCATACGAAACGTTATAGTTCAGAAAATAGCCGAGAACCCCTCAGTTCAAGCTTCGATCACTTTACAATTATCATATTGCATATTTTGTTTATGTTTTCCTGAGTGGTGGATGTTAAAGGTCTTCCGCTTATTAACAGTTATGTAAGAACAACACTATGATCCCAATATCTCTTGGATGTCGTCATGAACTGCCTTGCAGCTATACCCTTTTTGTGAAGGTTCTTGATAACCGCTCTTTGTTAAATTTTTGTCAATTTTACAAAAGTATGCTAATAAGCACAATGAAAATTTCAACCAAATGTAAACAATTGACGATAAATGGTTAACACTTGACACACTGACAGCTAAATTTTACCACTACAAGATAGCAATGTTACTTGTAAGCAAAAATGGAAACTTCACCTTAAGGTCTAAATGGTTTCAATACCCCCTCGTGTATATTTAAATCTTTTTTAAATTTTAAAGCTTATTCATAGTGAAAGGTATATTTTGCATGACAATTTGTGAACTTACTAGGCGCGTCCGGAAAGTAAAGAAGGATTGCGCACCACGCTCTGCGCTGATCCCCCACCACCGCGATCGTATGCGCGCCAGTTAGCTCCTTCCCCCGCTTCATTGCGAGCCGAGTTTTGTTGCTGAACAGTCGTGCGTCTTTGTTCTGTAACCTTTCAAAATGGCTGCGCCCATCGAAAATCCCCCCAAATGTGAAGTGCTAGTGTTCATCGTTTTCTGAATGCACAAAATGTATCGAAATTTATAGATAAATAAAGAATGTTTATGGTGATAGTGCAATGAACGAGGCTTCAGTGAGGAAATGGTGCATAATGTTTAATCAAGGAAGAACCAGTGTGCACAACGAAGATCTGAGTGGGAGGCCATCACTCGTTACGGATGAGTTGAAAGCAAAAGTTGAAGACAAAATTCAGGAAATCCGGTGTTTCACTTTAAGCACAGTACATGAATCTTTCCCACAAATTTCACGATCGCTCCTACATGAAATAGTGACAGCACATTGGCTATAAAAAAATGTGTGCTCGGAAAAGAAAAACCGAATCCCAACACCAGAAAAGTGATGGCAACAGTTTTTTGGGACCGAAAGGGTTTGATCCATGTGGAGTTTATGCCAAGAGGACACACAATAAACTCAGAGGTCTATTGTGAAACTCTTCAACGACTGAGACGTGCCATCCAAAACAAGAGACGTGGAATGTTGTCGGCGAAGGTGGTTTTGATTCATGACAATGCGCGGCATCATGCATCAGCACGAACACAGCGAGAACTTCAACATCTTAAGTGAGAAATTTTTGGACATCCTCCTTACAGCTCTGACTTGGCACCAAGTGATTTTCACTTATTCCCGAAACTAAAGGAATTTTTGGGTGGAAAACAGTTAGCAAACGATGAAGACCTCAAACAAGAAGTGACATCCTGGCTCAAATCTTTGGCGGTAGAAGAGTATAACATCGGAATTGAAAAATTGGTTCCACGTTACAATAAGTGCCTTGACAGCTATGGTGACTACATTGAAAAATAGAGTAAGGTACTGTGACTTTGTAAATAAAGTTTTGTGTTGATATCTTTCATTTTTATTTAGTTATGCTAAAACGTTCTTTACTTTCTGACAACCCACATATTTTCTTGGTATTCAGATGAAACGATTTCCCAAAAATATGCAGAAAATAATTTCCCAAGAACAAGTTATGCAGCTTGTGTATTAAATATATTGTTTTAGATACAAAGCGAAATGTTTATTTGTAAAATTAAAGACAAATATGATCACTTGAAATTGCATCTACTGTACTTCATAAACAGTTGAAATTGCATATACTGTGCTTCATAAACATTTGAAATTGCATCTACTGTGCTTCATAAACACTTGAAATTGCATCTACTGTGCTTCATAAACACTTGAAATTGCATCTACTGTGCTTCATAAACGCTTGAAATCAATGATTTTCATAAAACTTGTTTTAGTTTATCTGAAAGATTTGGTTGATTCTCTTGAGTAGTTTAACTTTGAGAAAACATATGTTTGGTTTTTATTTATGTTGATGTTCAACCGTATCTGAGCAGCTACGCCTTTGAAGGCAAAGTACATGGTATTTAGGCCATTGTGGTTATCATTGATCACAAATATCTTATCAACTAATGATAGCCACTAAATAAATTTAGATGTTCTTGTCTAAATATAAGGTGAAATATCAATAACAGTCTACAATCAACAATTCATACATTTAATGTTACCTGTGATGTTACTACCTCTTGTTTACTGCTGAGTAAATTGTGATTGAATAATAAAAAATATCTAAATTTAATTTTTAGTTAAAAGTTTGACCAAATATCACAGTTGGACAGTAAATCCACGAAAGACTACGCAAACACAGAAACATAGCACAATAAGAATGACAACAGAAAGGGAACACTCCACTAATCAGGGATTGTTTGGGCAAACAACTAGTGGCAATGCAGACCCTCTAGTGCAGCACCTATTTGAAGAGTCTGCAGCCCTCAATGTGTACGACAGGTCCACCATCAACCTGGCAGCTGGCTGCCCTGGACCTGATCTACTTTCCACATTGCCTCCGATATTTAAAGAGGCAACACAACATAGAATGGCAAGTATATTTGTAGTATTTTCTATTTACTTAAACTATTTTGGTTGTCATGTAATGACAAAAGCATTATATTTTAAATTCTAAATTTTTTTTATTTTCAGAATGCAGAAGCTCAAAACAATTGGTACCTATTCCAATATGGGCCACTGGCAGGACTCTGGGGGATGCGAGATGCCTTAGCCAAGTTTTTGACTAAAAATTATGACAATCTTGTTAACAGGTGCATATTATCCTCTTTTCCTTTTTTTTCTTGATTTTTCAAGAATTATTATTTAACTTAAATTCGTGACACAAATGAAATATCTTTGCCTTGTTTATATTTATATCTGAAATTAGTTTTGATTGAATCACCAAAGTTTAATTTAAATTACCATCTAACTGAGATGCATTGAAAGTAATAAAAGTAAATTAATTACAGTTGCTATGTAACAAAATGTCACCTCAAAACTTTTTTATGTTGAATTCAGATGAAATGAAGTCTCAACAATATTTTACCGGCACTCTGCTGTTCGTAAAAAAATCGAAATTATTTAAATACAATAATCAAAATTGTTAGTCTCATGGGGCTGCTATGTATAACCCTGAGGCAGTTCTCAGTAGACAGTGTCTCTAGTTAACAGCATATATACATGACATGCTTGAATGCTTTGTTTGGATCCAAGGTTTGGAACTCGTTTTTCAGAGTAGGTATTGCTGGAAAATTGAAATAATTATTGGAAACAGCCTGGAGAAACTACTGGTTGTGGGTGGGTAGTTCAGTGCACCATTTTGTGGACATGCACCATCCAGATAAAGTGATCTTATAAAGGTTTTTGGCATGGAGTACAGGAAGATAACAGAATGGCTCAGGATCACTCTGGATGCCTTTATCAAAAGAAAATATTCATCTACCATCATCAGAGGTGTGCATGAGAAAGAAAAATGTGAGATAAAAGGTTACATTGAAAAAAATATTTGACTACTATTTCTACTATTGCTTACACTCTCAGATTAGAAGAATCTGAAGAATTCTTTCATATTTTCAGATCTAATCTGGTATTGACCTGTGGAGCGACCCATGGTCTTCACCTCATAGTGAGCATTCTGCTCTCCACTGAGGCTGTCATATTTGTGGAAGAATTCACCTACATGATCGCTCTCAATCTCTTCAAGGAATTTCCTAAGCACAGGATCATTAAAGGTTTGTTCATTCTGACTCTTTGTCGCACATACTCGTATTTTATTGTTTGGTTTAAAAATATTCTATGACTGTTTACATCTTCGTTTTGGTTCTCAGTTATATTCTAAGTCCAAATTCTATTTCAAAAGTATGTATTAGCAGTTCAGTTCGATCCACTATCATCCACTCTGTTTTTTTCTGATCCCACTATCATCTACATTTCAATCTGCTTGAGCGGCACGGTACTTCCCATTGAATACGTCATGCTCTTAATAAATAAATAAGTCACTACAATCAATACGATCTACACTAAAAGATCGAAATCTTATTTATTTATTATGAGCATAACATATGCAATCGAAAGTAGCATGCCACTCAAGCAGAGTAAAATGTAGTAACAGCACTAATTTACAACTACACTGAGGCTGAAATGCTCTACTTTTTATAATAATAAAAGGACAATTTATATAGTGCTGTTTAGAGAGCAAACTTTCCTCAATGGCGCTCCAACTCAGGATTAGAACCCACTCGTAAATTTTGATAAGACCTCCAAAAAGGATTGTCACACACGCCACCCATATCTCAGACCATTTCACCTACAGGACCAGCAACAACAAAAGTTCTGTCATATTACTCCACCCTATTGGATTGATTTGGAACAACCAATTTAGTAGATGAAAAAGAAATCGACCTCAAAGTTCTACTTCTCTCCAAAGGAACATCCCTCAGATACATATTCTACAGATACAGTGGAGATATCCTGTTAAGGGATTTGAATAGAAAGAGACAGAGTTTGAAACCAATCCGTTTGTGATACATAAGCCAGTATAGACTTTAGAAGCGGACCAATATGGCAATATTTTGTCTACCATATCAACCTAGCAGCTGCATTAAAAAAACAAATGGAAGTCTAGAAATTGGTGAATCAGGCAAACCAGAATAAATATAGTTACAATAATCCAGATGCGGCACAACAAATTCATTTATTAGATATTGTTTATAGTTAAGGTAACATACTAACATTGTGGAGGTTTAAAGACACTGTAATTTGTTTTATCAAACACTGTTTATTCCACCTCTTTCTAATGGTATAACCCTACCGGTTTCAAGGCTTTCACCTCATTATCACGGGAGCACAAGGGGTCTTGTTTGTGCTGAGTTTTTTTTTCTTTATTGGAAGACATCGACGTACGAATTTTAACTCTCAAAGACTAGAGAAACCAGAAGAAACCAGATAACCAATTTGTCTATCGAAGGAGAGCTTGCTATCAAAGCAGACATCAAGAAATTTTATACTATCTTTTGGAAAGATTCTAACGCCCATAACTGATAAAGGTGCTGTCTACATGGTGAAGCCACCCAGAGAAATCACATTTTACTTGGATTTCATTTATTTCTTGACACCCAATTAGAGACTTTGAGAATGCAGTTAGAAGTATCCTGTTTCAGAATGTTTTTTCCACTTGGATCACAGAATCTAAAAAGCAATGTATCATGCTGAACTTAATAATACTATTTGTCAGACTTTATTGTGATGAAATGGTTTGATGTATCCATATTTACTGCATAATTTCTATGTGATTTTTTTAGAATAATATCAAATATTTTTTATTAAAGTTCCAATGACACCAAATGGAGTTGATGTCCAGAAATTTGAAGGTATTGTAGCTGAGGTGAAGAAGTCTAGCGAGTGGACTACTTCAAAAGACAAACCTTTCTGGGCCATGTTCTACACAATCCCAAATTTCCACAATCCAACAGGGATACTTCTACCACCCGGTAAGATCATTGGATCATCTTTTGTATTGTTACAAATAATAAGCGTAACTTTGCCAGCTAATTCACCCATTCTGTTTCTTTTGTGGCACTGCGAATATTTAAGTAATGTGTGCATATTTAAGTAACACATGCGTGGCCTTGTTGGTAAGATGCCTGCCATTCGACTCGGGGATTGTGGATTTGATTCCCGTTGGAACTGTATTTTCAAAAGAGTTCTGATCTGGTTTTTCTTTAAGATCTCTTAAACATCTTTCTGGTTCATTGTAAGAGATTACTACATGGCAATAACCTGCCAGGTTGAACTGTATATTTTATAATATTCAAGCAAAGGTAAGACAATCACTGGTCATACTGCTGGCTGTTTAAAATTCCTTTTTTGGATTCTCCAAAATCAAAAGAGTCAAATAATTCGGATGTAATGACACCATCACAATTCACTGTGCAAAATAAGTCCTAAAATGAGCCTTCTGTCTATAAACTTATGGCGAAATTTTGAAACAAACTGGGATGAACTGTTTTTCCTCACCCCCTTCATTGTCTGAATTTGGCACCCTATTTGGCTCATTTAGAGTTTTCCAGATGATACACCCAAAACAAGGGAGCCCTCAAAGTAAGGAATTTTACAGTCCTGGAATACAATGTCAGACTCAAAGATAACAAAATTGCATAGAAAGTTGTGATGAATATGTGGAAAAATGTTTATAATGTTGAATAATTTTCAGATAGCTGTCGAGGCGTTGTGAAAGTAGCTCGTCAGTATGATGTGCTGATTGTCTGCGATGATGTATACAACCTGCTTCATTTTGGCTCTGGGGCTCCACCTCCTCGGCTATTTGCATATGATTCTCCAGACATGACTGACCTTCCCTATGCAGGGGGCCATGTCATCTCCAATGGCTCCTTCAGCAAGATCCTGGCACCCGGAGTACGGGTGGGCTGGATGGAGGTGCCCCAGAGACTGGTGTCAAGATTTAAACAATCGTAAGTAAAGGGATATTGATTCTACGTTAGCCATACTCCTTCTCTCACACACGTATAAATGCGGCAAGCTAAAGGCTATGACTATCTCTTTCAGTTATAGGTCAGTGGTGCTCTTAATTTGGGGGACTGTTCTGTGATGGATTTGAAAGTGATTTATTTAGCATCTATGTAATTCTGTGATATTTACTATAGGAAAAGTGAGATTGTAATGGAAATAAGTTTTGTTATATGATTTTCAAGACCACGTGCTGAGGATATCAATAAGGACTGTATTACTTGTTTTACTGTTTTATGGATCAATATGACTTATGCACTTAAATTGATGCTGATTTGATTCAAAATCACATACGAATAGAACTGGTCTGCAATCAATAAGATAGTTTCTTAAATAAATATGATGGAAAAAGACATTTTTTCTTAACCTGGACTACAATCCAAGTACAGTAATACCTTGCTTAGTACGGTTTTGAACAGCGTAACACATTGATCAATAAGCCCCGGGACTAACCAACAGATGGTGCCTCTAATGACAAATCCATACCATTCTCAGTTTGTACCAACCTTTAGAAGTTACGTGTCATAACATTCCGACATTGTGTCATTGAGTTACAGTAGTTCTAGTGGTGCTACTTTTGCTATTTTCAAAACAATGGAAAAAACCGAATTTCGTGTGTTGATAAAACATTGCTTTTTAATGGGAAAAAATACCGTTCAAACTCAGCGATGGCTTGAAAAGTGTTATCCGGGCTCTGCTCCGTCGAAAACAACCATTTGTCAGTGGTATGCTGATTTCAAACGTGGTCGTACAGACACAAATGATGCTGAACGCTCTGGTCATCCAAATGAGGCTGTTACACCAGAAAACATTAAAAAAAAATTCAAAATCGTGATGGAAAATCGCAAAGTAAAATTGCGTGAGATAGCTGACATCCTGAAGATATCATTTGGTAGTGTTTACACTATTTTGCATGAACTTGTAATGACCAATTTTTCTTGGTCATGAAAAAGCTTTTTTCGAAATGGGTGCCGCGTTTGCTCACAATGGAACAGAAACAACAACGCGAAATAAACAGGAGTTTTTGCATCGGTATGTTACAATGGATGAAACTTGGATCCACCACTATACTCCGGAATCAAATCGGCAGTCAGCTGAGTGGAGAGCAGCCGGTGATAGTCGTCTGAATCGACCAAAAACTCAACAGTCGGCCGGGAAGGTTATGGCCTCCATATTTTGGGATGCACATGGTATAATATTCATTGATCACCTTGAAAAGGGAAAAACCATCAATAGCGAATATTACATAGCATTATTGGAGCATTTGTAGGCAGAAGTTGCAAAAAAATGGCCCCATATGAAGAAGAAAAAAGTTGTCTTTCATCAGGACAATGGACCGTGTCACAAGTTGATGGCAAAATTGCATGAGTTGAACTTCGAATGGCTTCTGCACCCACTGTATTCTCCAGATTTAGATTTGGCCCCCAACGACTATTGGCTGTTCCCAGACCTCAAAAAGATGCTCCAGGGAAAGAGATTTGGCTCCAATAAAAAAGTGATGGCCGAAACTAACACCTATTTTGAAACCAAAGATAAATCGTTCTACACGGCTGGCATAGAAAAGTTAGGAAAGCGTTGGAATGAATGTATCGCTCTTGAAGGAGACTATGTTGATGAATAAAGAAGAACTTTGGCAAACAAATGTTGTTTTGGTAGTTAGTCCCGGGACTTATTGATCAATGTGTTATGTTCCTCTATAATACGGTTTATAAATTTAAAAACATTTTTTTTATTGTATTATCCACTGATATTACACTGTTTTTGTATGACAGTACGTACCATCTTTTAACCTGTGTATTTGCACTAGCATGATGCTTGCGTCAGTATTACTCCAGATCCCATTACAGAATGGTATTGATTTTATAAAGATATGTATGCTGAGAAAAATAAAACAAACACCTTTGCAAACTACGTTGTTTAAATATTTTTATGAGTTTTCTTTATGGGCATTCTTTATTTACCAATAAAAATCTTTAGTGTTAGTAATCTTTAGAATATTTTTTTCCTTTTTAATCTCTTTGTGCAAAATTTTATGCAAGTGTTCTACGTGCATTCATTTGAGAAAGCAAATAGCTAAATATTTTTGCAAAGCAATAAATGATACTATCATTGGAATGCATTACATTAAACCACAATACCTTGATCAGTGCAGTTTTGCTTTGTACGGTGCTTTTTAACATATATTAACCATACTATGCAAGGTACATTAACCATACTATGCAAGGTACATACATTAACCATACTATGCTGGTTACCAACCTGAAAATACGATACTGTTTTGTCGCAAAAATTGAAATAGAATTTTTTTGCAGTGGCATCTTGCAAAGTGGAGGTTCAGTGAACAATGTAATGTTCGGGCTGATGCAGAGTGTCCTTGAGTTGGGCTTGGCAGACAAACATCTGCAGATGTACAAGCAAGTCTACTCGGTGAGTATCTTTCTAGTAATTACTGATTCTATATCTAGAAGTTTGAGAAAGATGCTTTTCCAGTATATTAGAATTCAAAATTGAGAAATTTGATTACAATTATTCCTCTAAATAAATGTCATGTATTTTAACATGGTATACATGTTTCGGTACTGTCAACTATTATTACATTTTCTGTGGAGATTTTTATATTTATGAATTTTTTTTTTTTAATTCTTGTCTTTTTTTTCATGGTTATTAAATTTTTCTTGCTTTTTAACATAATTTTTAGTTTTATATAAAATTATATTTTACAGGAAGATCACATATTAACTATCTCACTCGACCTTGTATTAGCTACCTTACCCTGTTTATAAAATGTATAGATCGAGAAAATCTGGAAAACTATATATCTTGCATTGCCTTTAACATTAGGTACTCCTGAGAATATAATAGGTTGTTTAGAAAGTAATTTTATATTTTTAGGTCAAATTCAAACACAAAATTACACCAGATGGTCGTGGACGGTGGTTTTCAATATTTTCATATCGCATGAATTTTTTGAGTCGTAGAACACTGGTTATTCTCAATAAAAACCTTGATTCAGTCATCATCACTGGTAATCAGCCTTCCAGAGTGGACACTATTTTAGTGTTTCGTATCACTGTTATGGTTTTTTTTAACCACATTTGACATACCCAATGGCTTGCTGCACCCTATACACTTTACATATCTTTTTTTTGGTTTGTGTAGTATGTATTTTTTCTTTTACGATAGTAAAAAAGCACCGAGAAAACAACTTATGCAGTTCCATCTTTATAATAGCTAAAAATGAATCAATTTGGGTAAACGATGGCAAAAATATATGATAAACTATTACCTTTCATAATAATATACTTTAAACACATTTGGATTGAAGTTAGCAATGAAAATTTTGTCCTAAAGACATCTGTCCGATAAATACAAAACTACTTTCCAGACAACCTCAAATAATAATAATATCGCCCAAAATACAAATAAAAATTAGAAATCTTGACTCAATGTTATTCAGTTTCTTAAATTAAAACTCTTTTTTATGAAATTTCAGAATTTATGAAAGAAATATTATTAGTAGTCTAATATATTTGCAATTAAAAGGTTTTCTATTTCTGCAATATTTGTATTAATAGCAAGTTTATAGTATGGTGTAGAGAAATATAATAATGATAGAATAATCAATCACAAAAGTATTTAAATGGAAAACATTCAAGTTTGATGATGGTATCCCATGGTTTTTTGATGACTTTCTTAATTCTAAAGATGGACAATTCTACACAAACTGTATTCATAAGTTACCTCAAAGATGGGAAACAGTTGTAACTAATAATGGAAAATACATTGAAGATTAAAAAATAAATAAAACAGCTCTCTATTTGATCATGGTTCAATACCTCTGCATAGATAAAAAGTTTGAAAACTTCACACATAGGTCTCAATAATTTTAACCATTTTTTTTCAGGAGCGCATGAATGCCCTATGCTCCAGTCTAAAACAACACCTTCCATCCAGCTGCCAGTTCCAAGTTCCCCAAGGAGGCTACTTTGTGTGGATCCATACTCCAGTGGATGCTTCTGACTTCCTGGCTTGGTGTAAAAAGCATACTAACTTTGGTGCAGTGCCAGCGGTGAGGTTTATGCTGGATGGACAAGACGGCCAGGATAAGGATTGCTTCAAGGCTGTGAGATTATCCATAGGGTTCCATGATGTGGACACATTAACCAAGGCTGGAGAAATTTTTGGAGAAAAAATGAAAGAATATTTAAAGGAACACAATTGTTTATAGCAGCATTTAATTATAACTTTTTTGTATACTTAAATGCTATAAATATGATTTACTCATTTATTTATTTTATTTTAACCATATCATCTGGCGAATTTATTTCTTTAAAGAAATATCTTGCTATTAACCAACTTTTACTTAAAAATTATTATCGTTATCCATGATTATGTCTTAAACTACGTAATATTTGAATAAAAGTAACAAAATTTAAAACAAAAGATAAATCACGAGAAAAATAGGGATAAGAATGGGAATTATATAGGAATTGGGAACGAGGAATATTTTTAGATAAAAAATGTCTTTTTGGTTTTTTCTTAAAAAAAATTATAAGGATGATGTACTAGGTAGATTATATTCCTGTATGAATAAAATGTGTATGCAGGAGTCAAAGTGGGAGAAAATAAAACTTAATGATTTTGTCAAATAAAAGGTATCAAGCAAATTTAAGGAAAAGTAAGTACTATGTTAAGAAATATATAAATTTTAAAATCCTCAAAAATAATGCACAGTGGAACACTAGTGCCCACCTTGATGTATAAAAATGAATCTTGATTATTAATAAGAGAGAAATAAATGCAATAAAAATGTGTGCCTTGCAAATAATGTATAGACTTCTCAGAAAAGTGATTTTTTAGAGACAAATGTTGTAAGTAGAATTTAGAAAGGAATCTTAAGATTTACCATATTAAGAGAATGCATTTTGAAAGACTTACAAAACAAATAATTATATTACATTCATTCTTAAATCCTTTTCCAAACACTTTTCATGCCTTTTTTCAGCCAAAACTTCTAAATCATTTTTATTTTCGATTACTAGCACCATATCAATGCCAGTTTTATGCCATATGCCAGTTTTATTTTTTTATAAACGTATACAAAGTAATTTATCATATATTGTTTTGATATGACTAAGAAAAAATTATCTAACATATTTAATGAATTTAAAGAATATGACTAATTTCCATATATGAATCATTTGATTATTGGCAACCTCACTGATTGAGTAAGAAAAACATTTATCTTTAATTGTGACACTTTATATTTGATTCACAATGGGGCCTTAGTATTGTTTTTTTCTGAATCCATAAATACGACCTTCGTGGCCTAATTGGTAAGATATCTTATTTTCAACTCTGGGGTTACAGGTTTGATTTCCGTTGGAACCCCAAGGAATGGAGGTATTTTATGGCACCCCTGTGTTCCTGATGGAACATATGCTAATGAAAGGGGATAATAGTAATCTATAAACTGATTATTTGTAAAAAACAAAAATTCAAAAGATATTTTTCCAATCCATGATTACAAAAAGACAAATTATCAGCAGAGAGCTTGATGCTGATGGCCTCCCATACCTAGTTGGTGATATGCCCGTCTTCCAAAGTGGTGCAAGGAATTCTCAAATGAATAGATATAATTATATTAATTTATACAGGCAAAAGCCTAGTTTACTGGGGATACGACAAATGAAAGGCAACAAACCCAGATCCATTAAAATTGAATGTCCAAATCAAATAACCTGTTGTTTTTTCTCAAATTGTGTATATTTCTTGGCATGTGTAATAATAAATAAATAAAATATTTAAATAGTATTCTTATTCATCATGTGCGCAATGCTGAACATCATGGCCCTCAACTATGTCTCGTACTTGGTGCACCACCTGTCTCCATCCCTCCCAGACATCTTCATCTTGCTCACCTTTCCTCAAATGTCTCCGTGATCACTAGCTTCTCCAGACTTTCATTCTAATCATTCCTTCAGCAATATGCCAAAAGTACATTAATATTTTTTTCTGCATGTTGTTGGAAATCTTTCAGTAATCTCCAATTCTTAGATGATTAGAGACGTTGGTGGGCCTTGCGGTCCATGGGATATGAAGCATCCGTCTCCAACACCACGTCTCGAAGTCATTTATCATTTTGTTTCTCTTTTCCTCATCATTCATATTTCCACTCCATAAAGTGATATGAAGAATACTAGAGATTTAACTAGACAGATTTGAGTTCTTCTGAATTTAGCTAGTTTTGTCATTCCAATTCATCTTCTGATCTCTACTTCACATCCTCCATGTTTCGAAATAAGAGCACCTCCTAGGTAGACTAACTCATTGAACTTGTCAGTTCTTAACAGAGTCTCAAATCGGTCCACGATAAGAACTTTTCTTTATTTTTAATCCTAGTTGGTGACTCTGTATTTCAATTTTACTTAGTTATCTCATTTTCACCATTGGCTATAAGCATTGTGTCATCTACAAATTTTATATTGGAGATTTTACGACCTATTACAAAACCATCTTCCCTTTCATTAAATATTTTTATATTTATAAATCGGGGGATAGTTTGTAGCCTTGGCGTACTCATTTCTGCATGTGGAATGATTCTGAAAGTAACTTCTCTACTCTCACAGATTTTATACATTCAGGTTGTAAATCAAAACTATCTACTAGCAGTAAATAGTATTAAAGATTGTGTGTATAAAGTCTGAGCTCTGGTAGCCAAGTGTCAATGGCTCCCCTACTGTCTCAGCTGATGGTGTAGCCACCAGTTGCACACATACGACCCACTCCCTCTAGCTTTATTTCTAGAAATCTGAGAAAGTGGCAAAAATGTGCATTCTCATCCTTATGTATTAAAATACCTTTCCACGTATATGTTAGGATGTGTACGATTTTACTAGGTGTAAATTTGTAAGTGTGCCTCAAGGCAAAGTAAACTATTTGAAATTGTCAGAGACTGTGATAAAAATATGTAGTAAAATATGCATCCAAAGTTGGTATTTTATATACATAGTACATTTTCATAAGAACAAGTTCAAAGGAAGATAAGAATATCATACAAGAAAGATTAAACCTGTACCACATTGACATTTATTTTTCGATATAATGTTTTTAAAATATGTATCGTCATCACTATACAATGTATAATCTTGGAGTCACTTAGCTTCTTATAAGAACATTTTCCATTCCTTCTACCCTGTATCAGGCTTCCCAACAGATTTATAGGCGTTGGGTCTACTGTCCAAAATACTCCTCGGCGGTTGGCCAGTTTATCTATTCTTACCAGGCGATCCGCCCATGGAGTCTTCTGAGCTTAACATATGAAGAGTGGGGTTGGTCTTGGAAGAGGTCATATAATTACTGGTTGTATCGGATGAAAAGACGATCTCTCATCGGCACTCTGAACCAGTGATTAGCGCAGGTCTAATCTATACTTTTACATAAGAATCTTGATGCAATGTAAGGACAATCGTGACTAGTTAGGTTTGTAGGTCAAAGTAGCATTTATTAGCTGCAATTATTCTTCACTTTATTTCCTCTCTAATCTCATTTATGTTAATTTCTAGAGATCAAAGGTATATGAAATCTTTTACTCCCTGAAATATATAGTTTCTAGTTTGTAGATCTGCAGTGTTTCTCGTAGAGTTGATCAGTACTAGCATATATTTGATTTTTGATTCATTGATCAAGCCCATAACTCTTGACAATTTATCCAGAGTATTAAATATTTCAATGAGAATGTCTCTAGATCTTACTATGATATCAATGTCGGCTGCATACATAAGAACTTTTTTTTACTGGTTTGTTAATTACCATTGATTTCAACCCTTGAGTGCAGACTTCTATTTCCCTGTCTTAAGCCAGTGATGGTTTGCAATGTTTAATACAGATCATACATAATATACACAAACATGTATAAATAATGATAAACAAATAATTGACCTTCATGTAATGAGAACTATCTAGATCAATTATATTAATCTATTTCTGAGGACCTAAACATGCATGCTCCAGTGCCTCTAAACTCAAATGATAGATTATAAAAGGAGTACAATGTGGTTTCCATACAAATTAATGAATGAATCTTATTTGTGTTTTTAAAAAAATAAAAAAATACATTTGTTCAAGTCAACACAACAGAATCTCTCATTTGAAGTATAAAACAAAATATTTTGATAATAATTGTTACAGCCTTCACTGATACCTTCGAGTGGGTAGAAATTATCTTTAAGTTCGTTTCCTCATTCCCACTCACTCTTTATGGCGTTTTGGTCCAAGTGGAATATTTTATTAATAAGTAAGTACAGAAATGGCAATGTTTTCACATTTATTTTGTCATGCCTACACCATTAACACCCACACACTTGATGAATTTGGTTAATACAGAGACTATGGAAAAATTATGCTAAAAGAATTTATAATGCTTATATTAGATTTCAATGCAGTGGCTTAGTGAGGGGGGCAGTGCGACATCTTTCTTTGACTACATGGCTCATCATTATTCCTTGTTACTGAGCATCCTGATCTATGAGAAGTTGATTGTCTGCACTGCTCTAAGTCACTTGTCGTTTGCATGACAGTGTACAGGCTTTCCCCAGTCAATTCACTTAGATCACTTAACTTACCCAATGGCAAGTACAGGTATAGCCAAACAATGACCTGTGGGCCTGATGCGATCCTAGATGTTCATTTTTGTAGCCCGCATATGTGAAAGAAAATTTATCCAAGTTTTTCAAAAATCTAAACAGAAAAATATATTAATGTGAAATTTTTTGCAATGAAAATGCTTGTAATATTTGGTTCAACTTAAAAATGTGAACTAACTTTCTCAATAATGAACATCTGTCATCCATAAAAACCCAACAAGATCAAGATTAATTGATACCCATTTGGAAGCGATATTAAGGATATGAACAATAAGCTTTCAGTTTGACATGAAAAAATTGATGAACGATACAAAGTTGCTTCATTTTTATCACTGATTGTTTTTTTAATTAGCTGTAATTGATTTATATAATTATAATTTGAAATATGATTCTTGATTTATAATAAATATATCGATGGTTTCATTTAACTGTAGTTTTTTTTTATCCTCGGACCTGCAATGGTTTCTGTCAGGCCTAGGTGAAAGTTTGGCCATACCTACCGTAGGACATTAGCGCTATCTACTATCATGAGCTTTGTTTTGGTTCGACGGGCGAAGGAGAGAACAAAGTCAAAAAGCAAAAGTGGTATATTTTTTAAAGCTTTTCCTTAATGTTGCCACGCCTTATACGCATCAGTTGTTTTTAACTTTCTCTCACACTTCGGACATGAAAAGTAAATAGGACTTGAAATTTGAAATAATGAAACTGGTGCTAATTTTTTCGATTACTGTAATTTTTTAACTAAATAATTACTGTTTTTAGTGCATTTTATTTCAATTCATTTTGTTATATATATAAAACAAATTATGATTTATGCAAAAAAACATTACATACTGAAATTCATGTACAGGTTCAACTTGGATAGAAGAGCATCAACCTTATTTCCATACAATACTTAGCTTGTAGTTTGTGTGAGCGAGTGTAGGTTTTGTATCTTATCTCTGAGTTAAGAAGACCCTCGTTACACCACTGCTTCAATGCCTTTATTTCCGGCTACCAAATTTAGAATGTTTTTATTTAAAAATTGTATTACAGCAAATGCTGTAGTGTGGCATTTTTAATTGTTTTTTTTTTCAATAGAAAAATTAAATCAAAACCATTTTAAGACATTGCTACTCGTAACTGTAAGTAGCTTTTCTCAGACAAAGATATTCCTTTTAAAACCATTATTGGGCATTATTTGTATATTTTAACTAAGAGGCAATATTTTAAAGTATGTGGTGTATTAAAATGATATGCAGTAAATATTTGTAATCATGTAATCAAAACATTTTGTTCCATCCTTTTTAACATCAGAATACCAGAGGCGTATTTTTTCTTGTAAACATATATTAATATTTTTTTATTTTTAAAAATTTAATTATATTTCAATGTAAATGTTTTTTTTTTCTAAAAAAATGCTTCGAGTTGGCGGTATGCACATAACAAAAAACTTTCGAGTGCAAAGGGTTAAGCGGACGTCTGTTATTAGAATATTACGAAGGCTGAACAGCTGAATAAATTACAGCGTCTTCAAAATGTTTGTCTAAGATTAATTTTTATCTGAGAAAGTACGATCATATAATATCATACCAGAAGGTACTGAACTGGTTGAACGTGAACAATAGACACCAAATTCACATACTATCTCTATTGTATAATATCCTTAACTATCCTCCTGCTCCCTCTTATCTCACCGAAAATTTTCAGCATCTTTCCGATCATGAACTAGTGCTACACTCAGAGTTGTTTATTGGCCTTCCCAGTTCACCGCTGTTCTTTTTTTATGTCGTCCTTTATGCAGTGAGACTCTGGAACCAGTTACAAACTAATGTTAGATTCGCTCCGTCGTTGGCACGCTTTAAGAGCAACTAGAATAACTCTTAATTTCTAGCCATTAATATAATGTGTTTAATTCCTGATTTTTCTTTCTTCTCCAAGATCCTTCCTTTTCCTTTGATTGATAATATCTAACTATTACTTTTATTATGCACTCGTATATATCCATAAATTTCATAAAGATGAATAATCATTTGAATATTTTTTGTGACCTTGTGAACTTGTTTTATTTAATTTTTATCTGGTTTGTTGGAAGAGATTGCCACCTGGCAATAATCTCCCGCTTGATTGTTTTTTACAAGGAAGATAATAAATACGAGTATATAAGAAAGAAGGAAATTGTAAATCATGAAATCATAGACAAAACTATGGTAAAAATTTAGTATCATTTTCAAAAAGTCATAGTAAATTTGTTGAGTTAAGAATGAGAATTATACATCCGGAATGTGCTAAAGGCTAATTTTTCATTTGTTTTATTCTTTTGATTTTTTTACAATTATAGAAATCAATAAACATATTATATCCTTATTTTCTACTAGCCCTTTGTTGATGTAACTGATGATAATTTATATAGAGAGAAGAGCAACTCTTCCTTGTGTAATAAAGCCAACCACTCACAATTCAACCAGGTTGTACAACAGCATAAGACAATTAGATTATCTCTGAACAAGGTTTATTGTATGGCAATTTGCACAGCAGGTGTCATCATGATCCTTAAAATTTTATACATTTGTGATAGAATTTATGTTTTTTTTAATATTGACAGAATTGTTAAAATTATGAAAAAAAAACAATATTAGAAGGTCTTTTCACGTGAAAAAGATGTATGACTAAATTAATATATGTTACATATGTTAAAAACACGGTGTATGTGGTAGAGGTAGACCAAGGTAAATTTGGCTTGGCCAAGTTGACCGGAATTTGAAAGAATGAAAAATTTGAAACAAATATAATATTTTGGATATTGTGAATGTGCTCTGATGTTGAAAATAGCGATAGAAATGTGCAGGAATATTATACTCCTATTATATTACACTTTCGCTGTATACAGTACAATTTAGTGAGGTTTTTTTTTCAGAGGCTTAAGTGAAAACCATACTTAAACCCTTTTTAAAAATATCGGAATTCCAACAGGAATCAAATCCATAAACTCCAGGCTGGAAGACAGCTATCTTACCAACTAGACCACGAAGGTCATCAAAAAATGGGTGAATCTGCTTCATCTGCCTACATCGCAAGGGACACAGATTTTTTATATGTATGTAGTCGAGTTCAAGCTGTCATAGTGTTCAAAACCCTAAAGAGCATATATCACATATGACAGAGTTAGGATATGTTCTCTGAAAGTTGTACTATTAGACCACTGCATTTAAATTATTTTTTAATCGAAATAGGTTAGTAGGTACTCGGAAATGTTTAGATATCTATGATAAACGTCTTTTAGAGTTTACACCACGTTTTTGTTAGCTTCAAGTGCCAAGTGCCAGAATGTCGCAGCTCTCGTCTTCAGGATTTATTGGTTATCAAATTCGTTATCAATGGGGATGCGCGCCGAATACCACTTGGTCTACAACTGAGTCACAACTCGGTCAGCTAATGGTTAAGCTTAATGCAGTTCGCGACAAAAGCACGGCCAAGTAGGAATCCAGCCTTAGATGTTCATATTCGATCTTTCAAAGATTTTTTTTAAATCTGCAAAAAAATTTGTTGCATGATAAAAAAAGTTTTAGTATTTCCTCATGTAGTTAGCGCTATGGCTTGGAACCTATTCCATGTTTGCTTAGCACCCAAGCGTCCGGATTCGATCCCCGCCGAATTCGCCTCCTGGCGGTTTTTCGACTGAATTTACTTATTTATTTAATACTTCGTTGTATAACAATCTGGTGGACGGTCGGAATCTCTTACAACCATCCAGACTAAAGTAAGTTACGTGAATGCATAGATGTTTACATTATTATGTATACATAGCTTTAATGGTGAACTTTTTTGCTTCAATCTTGTCCCTTCGTCCTGTTGTAATTTTTGCGACCATCTGGATCAAACCGCAGATCAAATTTTGTAGTACTGCGATGATAATCGAGTCAGTAATATCCGAAGAGATCTCCACTCAGCCTTACATCGGTTCATCTACAGACAAATTGATTACTCCAATCTAGTGGCGTCAAAGGATAGTTTTCCTTTTTCCGTAAAGTTAAGTCCATCGTCCCGGGAGGAGGAGTTCCTTTAAGCAGTTCCTTCTTCGTCACTATGTGACGTCGCGTTCATAAAAATAAATATTTCGATATTCTGGTGTAGATCATGCTATGTGGGGGCTTATTTTATCCCCCTTAACAGCGAGGTGGTGGAATCGAACTCAATTAGTATTAATTTGTACAAAATTCATAAACACTATAAATAACAATAAAAGTAAGATACCATCAATCAAAGAAAAAGAAAGGGATATTGGGAAGTTAAGAAAAATCAGGAATGAAACACGTTATACACTTGAAATTTAGAGCTTTTCAATCGCTTTAAAACATGTCAATAATTAACTTTTCAATTGCTTTTAACACATGCTGGTAATTGATTCCAAAGTCTCACACCTTACAAAGTAAAATACGAATGATGGACTGGGAAAGCTAATTAACAATATCTGCTTGAAGAAGCGCAAGATTCACATGATCGGAAAGATGCTGAATATTTTCGGCGAGATAAGACGGAATTAGCGCTTAAGAATCGATCATAAATCCTTAGAGCGCTTTGCGGTGACAAGTGTTACGAAACAGCACTGTATAATGATTTAGTCTTTTTAACTTTGACATTAGATTAAATATCTCTTCACTATGTTATTTGAATTTATGGCAGTATTACATCAAAGGTGCGATATATTTTTGTTAACACAGTCAGTTCTTACTATCCAGGCAATTCCTTTATGTAATATCCTTTTCATTTTATATTAAATTTGTCATTGGCAGAGGGACGTGCTGGCAATATAATTCATCGTTAGTTCAACAATTTCAAAGATGAATGCAAGCTCTCGTCTTTTTCCAGAGCAATGATTTTCAAATATCATATATAATATACACTCTGAACGGTCTTATGATTCAAAGTGTAGAACGTATCAGATTGGGGTATTAATTTTAATAGTAAGCTCTCATTTGGTCCTCATGTTGAGGAACTATGTGAGTCTGCTTAAAGGGTATTATTAGGGTTTGTGATACGAGTCTCTAAATCATTTGTGGGGTGAGAGTTTCTCAGGTCCCTCTACAATGCGCTGGTTTGTAACAAGTTATTATAGTAGAACATTGGTGTGGAGCCCACGAGGGATTCGTTACTCTCAAATAGTGGAGAAAGTTCAAAATTAATTTTTGAGATTTTTCTACTTACAGGAGTACTGTTTCTACCCATGTCTCTATTCTACAATATTCCTTCTTGACGTGTTAGGATACTACCTTCTTAGCGTGAGGAGGGATGAGAGAGTCTCTTCTTATATTTTTAAGTTGCTGACGGGAGCTACACCTAACATAATCCTACTATGTTGGAAAAGATAAAGTTTTATGTTCCTTACAACTATTTGAGGTGTAGAAATATTAGCCTATTTAAGCATATCTGCCATGTGCTCTCCCTCTGTATCACGGGCTGTCCCTTTTAAATAAAGCTGCAGATATTGACATTTTCAACATTTCCGAAAATGCTTTTAAATAAATCATTCTGAGCTTTCATCGTAATGGAAGTTAGTGGTTTTGGCTAAACTAATATTTATTGTTTACTAACTTTTATATTTTTGCAGCTATATATAATTTTGATTAAGCTTTCTATGTGATTGGGTTCAACCTGTGTATGTAAGATTTATGAAAATAAATAAATAAAATAAAAATAAATTCCCACTTGACCACGGTCATACCGAGAACTGCTCACGGATTGCTTTCAACTAACATACAGTACCCGGCGGTAAGTAATGCACATCGTTTGTAGAGCGTCGTCTCTGTCGCACGATGCGCTAACAGTCCGGTCCAGTAACGACTGACAAATCGCGACGGAACACGTGTATGAATGGCAGAGACGACGCTCTACAAACGGTGTGTATTACTTACCGCCGGGTACTGTAATTTGTTTTTGACGATGTGTCGAGTCAAGTTTTTAGGTGGTCAGCCTGCACCTCAGAATGATTTCCGTGGTAAATAAGTGAGATGTTTGTCTTCCAGCTCCAGATATGGTTTTAATTCGCGTTGCCCCTCAGATTTTTTTTAACAGGTTTCAGTTTGGTTTTCCCTTAAGGCTTGTTTAACACCTTTCTTGTTGGTTTAATAGATTGCCACATTGCAATGAACTTGAAAGTGTAATGCAATACAATAATAATCAGCAATTTGCGTGCAAAATATCCTGCATCGAGAAGACGATAAATTATTATTGGTATTAGTGAACTCGATATATCAGTGTTCAATTGACAACTCTGTCAGCCCGTCCCTGGAACGAAGTGAGTAGTTTTCCAAGAAATCCCCAGTGACAGAGTCTGTGACTGTGACTGTGACACAGCGTTCCCGAAAAGTGATCTCATGCGGTCACCAGGATCGCTTACCAAAACAACGAATCAGTCCGACACATTATAAATCCTCAGACAATAATATTTATTTTTGTTAATTTAATCAACAACAATTTCATCCATAGCTAAACTAACAGAGTTTTCTGCAAACAAAGACATAATTATAAAAATATACACATGATTTCTACAACACTTTTAAGAATAATAATAAATAAAAAATAGATTTATTGATAGCAACATATTATGTAAATTTGTTATATATCCTGAAATTATACATATACTCGTATGTTAAGGCAATGGAAAAGAAAATACGTTCAAACGTATTTTCTTTTCCATTGCCTTAACTATATTCTGAAGCTATCAAACTGTCTGGGATCATGTAATAACATACTCTCAATCGAAATACATCCCCACCAATAGAAGGGCGAGCCCAGCCGTGAGGATGTCAGATAGTTTTCAACCCACATTATTGTACACGTAAATTATAATACAAAAAAATGTGAAATGGTGATAAATAAAAAGTTGGTAGAAACATAAACTTAATAAATATGTATAAAAATTGTCAAAAACACAAATGCATACATACGAGTATACAGTATACACACAACCCAAGATTTACCACTAACGTAATAAGGGAAAATAACAGTTCAAATTTTGACCAAGTAGATAAATAAACTAGAAGACATTTTTTACCCGAGAATTGTCAAATCACACGAGCGGCTGCAGCTCGAGCATGTTAAACTATTAAGTCTGTTTAGATTTGAAATTCGTGAGTGTAAGTCAACTGTCTCAGAACAGGAGAGTTGTGAGACGGCTGACTGAATAAATTATGCTTTCTCGTCTAATATATGAATATAATAAATGGAATTTTACTTTTAACGGGAATCGAACACTTACTTGTTTATAATGAAGATAACATATAATACATATTGTCGTGTAAAGCTGAGGTAATTATACAAAAAGGGCCGAATCATCATTTTACCTGTTCTGAAATAATTGAGGAAATGTCTCTCCGCTTAGTACCTATTGACTGTGCATATAGCAAAAAACTTCAAGACGTATTTGACCATAAAACTGGCTGATAGTTTTTACATATATAATTGATCTGCGTTCTATATGAGTTATCATCATCATTCTGACGTGTGGCTCATGACTGAACATAGTGACTCCCATGATAGTCTGACGACTCCTCTCCATCCATCTCTACATTCCGCGGTTCGAAGAGCATTGTTACAGGTAATTCTATCACGTCTCTCAATTGGTCAGTCCAACGTATTGGGACTATTCTACTTGTGTGTCAACCTTCCATGCTTTCAGTAGCCACAAAATAATGGTATGTATCCTTTTTGCATATACTCGTATATTTTCAAAATCACCGTAATTTAGTTTATACTCGTATGTTATGTCTATAAAGTCAATCTTTCAACACACATTATCTTCCTTTTATTATACTCGTATATAAAAACTTTTAAAAGTGTAAAAATATATTAAGGAGCCGGATAAATGCTGTAGAAATGCGTGCACTGAGAAAAATATACGGGTTGACAATGTAGGACATAATTCAGATTAAATGATGAGGGATGAATGTGAACATAAGACTTAATCAATACGAGTATTAAATAAGACGAAGAAGAGCATTCTGAGATGGTTTACGCATGTAGAACGAATGAATGAAGAAAGGCTAACAAGTCTAATTGTATGATAATTAATATGGATGTTATAGATGTGTGTCGCTACAGGAAAGTCTGACGCTCTTTCCTCTATATCTACCCCGATTGGAAAGTGGTGATTATGTATGTATGTGTATGTAAAAACTTTTTTACCTTAAAATTACATGGGAAAACTAAATTATGCCTTCATACTTAGGAAAAGAGGCTATGTTGAATGACGTTAATGATATCTTAAAAGGGAAAAAATATACATAATTTTTTTTAAAGAATTTGCTTTAATTTACAGCAAATCTTGAAAAAAGTTCTCATCTAAATTTGCTTCAAATATCATCGGTTTTCTGGCACAAATCGATAACTAGCATTTTACTATTTCTGAGATATTTCAATTTATTGTAAAAGTGGAGACTCCTTCCAATATACAAGTGTGTGCATCTATTCGTAGGTACTTACATATTTTTTTATTGTGGGAACATAGTATTTCCATATTTCCAGTCAAAACATCAATTCTAATCAAACATGAATAATTGCAATTTGATGAGAATAACATCAAACATCTCATTTTTTTTAAATTTGTGCCTTAACCCCAACGATATTACAGTTTACGTTTTGCACGACGTTATCATCATGCCGTATCCTTTGCGAGGCAGGCAGAGACAAAATATCTCAACTCTTCTATTCAATCATACTTCTTTCGCATTTTTTACATTCATACATATACGAGTAATCATGCACATTCGACTTGCATAAAGTACCATTCTTGTTCCATTTACATTTCAGTCTCGTATTTCAAAGTGCTAAAACCGCAGCTATGCATGGATGTTCATATTCTAAAACGTTCACCTACGACTAGCAGTGGAAATACACTTTCACTGGTGAATGTACATAAGTAGTTAGCACTGTAGTACATATTCACTAGAAACAGTTTGCCATCCGCTCCGCTATAATATATCGTTATACGAGTACATAACATGTTTTTTTAATGGTTGACATACAAACATACCATCACGCCATTTCTCTGTTGGGGTAGGTAGAGAGGACAGAGTGCTATACTTTCTTAACTCGACATATCCTTAGCCTACTTCCACATCCGTGAACCTTTTCATACAACCCTTACGATTTCGCTGATTTTCCTTTTTTTCAGAATATCATTCACTTGATCCAACCATACTTTCCTTGGTCTTCCTCTCATACGCCTTCTACTCACATCTGCACTGTATATATGCTTTATTAGTATTCATTCATTCGTTGTACATGCCCAAACCATCTCAACATAGGTTTATTTATCTTACTTAACACATCAACCTTAAGTTCACATTCATCCCTTATCACTTTACACCGTATTCTGTCATATTACTATATATATTTTCAATCAATATATTCTTCTCAATGCACGCATCGGCTCCTCTCAATGGTTGACGATCTCCGATATTTATTTTTATCTCGAAATGCACCGTCCACGTCCGATCATACCGTAATACAGATACCGTTGCATTTTTCTGCCTTTGTATCGATAAAAACTTAATGTGTCACCGTGAAGGTGCATATGCCCAATTAAGGTAAATCAGGTGGAAGAAACCGTTTCATTATCAATACTATAAGCTATTGCTTTGGACTAAAAAAACATGAATCATCATCACCCTGTCGTGTATAGCTCATGGCAGCATCGTGACTCCCAAAATAGCCTCTTTCGATTCCCGAAGTTCAGAGGAACGGGAAGGCCATAGCAAGTGCCCCATGCGGCAGGTAGGACAAGATGTGTCCTGCTGCAGCCATGATGACTAGCTTGAATTGAAAAGTGACAGAATACCTGTGAAGTATTTTATATACGAGTACTTTTGTAATTTATTACTTTAATGACATACTCGTATACATTAGATCATTATTCTGTCATTTAGATCATGACTGAGCATCGTGACTCCCAAAATAGCCTCTTTCGAATTATCTCCATCTATCTCTGCACTCCGCGGTTCGAAGGCCAGTTGTTAAGGGTAGTCCAGTTGCGTCTCTCACTTGGTCAGTTCAACGCTTTGGGACGCTCCCTCTTGTGCGTCGTTATTCCACAATTCCAATAACCACGAACCTTTCCTTGGTCACGAGCAATATGCCTATAGAATTGTAGGACTCGCCGAAGGCATATTGTCGACAATTTGTCGATGATTCTCAGTTCTCCGAGAATGGAGACATTAGTTTGCCTTGATGTCTGTGGAATTCGTAACATCCTAATCCAGCACCACATTTCAAATGCATCTATTCTACGTCTTTCGCTTACATTTAGAGTCCAAGTCTCCGCGCCACACATGAATTTTGCAAAGACGATAGACTTAACTCTGCGCATTTTCATCGTGAGGATGATGATTCTACTCTTATTTATCTTTTCCAGCTAAATGAGTACAAAATTATAAAAAAATCCATAGCATCTTCAAGAAAGAATACTTTTCCTCGTAATACATAATATATTGTAAATATTATAGGAGGATTTTACTTTTAACGGGAATCGAACACGAACCCATATAATTGAGAATCGGTCGGTGATTCTCAGTTCAGGTATACAGTACAACTTGGCGGGCTTTCTGCTATGTGTAATCTCATAACTCACCGCAAATATATTAAACATATCATACTGAATACTAGACTGGAATAATTTTTATAAAATTGGGTACTATTTCTCATTAGCTTCGGTGATTTGTTTACATTATTTTTTTGTTCCACCCACTTTTTCGTTTATGATTTGGTTGTGGTGTCGGTCAATATTTAACTGATTTGTTGAATTCCTTTCTTGACCCCCTCTTATTTCCCTCCTTTTCCTCCAAACCTCATAATATTCACGCCTTTTATTTATTTATTTTATTTCCATTCTTATTTTATTCATGTACAATATTTAGCTTTAATTATATTTTTCAAAGAAGTTGTATGTTTGGCTTAAATTTACTAAATTAGTATGTATTGTATAACACCAGATTAATCAACTCTCTCTTTTCTCTTTATTTCTGTTGCCTCAGGACTGAGAATCGTGTTGCCCAAATATGTCCATGACAATTCATCATCTCTCCCTACTTTGAGTATTTGAAGTATCACCGTTCGATGTACCTCATATAATAACATCAGCTACAGTAGATTCCACTTAATCGGGATACATCGGCATCAGATCATTTGTCCCAACAATAGACTTCGAATCTAACGGACAAAATCTCCAGTCCGTACTTCATATGTAAAAATTGTTCTGTTAATTTAGGCGCTAATAACATTTTTTGACAATTAATCAGATAACAAAATTATGTTTTAATACACACATTTAAAAAAAAACAGCAGATTTCGAAAGTTCAAAGACGACCTGACAGTTTTTTTCAAAATAGGATTACCTAAAGCAAGCGCCTTGACATCGTATACGTCGCGCCATAACATGAGGGTCTGGATAGGATTACCTAAAGCTAGCGCCTTGACATCGTATACGTCACGCCATGACATGAGGGTCTGGATATATCATCATCCGAAAACGAATAAATATGATTTTTTTGTGTCAAATTTAAATTCTGTTTTTTAAAACGTTGTTTATTTGTTTAGTTAAATATAATTATAGTGTATTTTCGAAAAAAAATTTGTTTATTTATATCGATTTAGATGGTATACATGTTTATCAGTCTCAAAAATACGGTGAGTACATTAGTAATAATATTTACACGTAGAAAACTTTTCTGTGAAATAAAACTTGTCATACATACTTAATTTTAATAACACTAATGTATCTACGAGTATATAAGTGAAAACAGGTAAACTAACTAATTAGTCAATTTTTTACGCATTCGGAAAACCTATTTATTACGAACCTTCGACTTTAACGGGCATCCCTTCGCCCGAATTAGTCCGTTATATCGAAGTTATACTCTGATGTACTAAGAAAAAACACAAATAAAGAGATTTAATTTAATTATTTACATATGTTAGATATACTCGTATATCTAACATATATCTCAAACAAAACTGTTTTCGTTACTTATTTGGAGAAATTTATCGAGTATACCCCCCGACGCGTTATCTTTATATTCCGCAAGTGACCGAATTCAGTTAAAATATAGGACTGCCTTTATTGCTATCTTGGATTAAATATTATTGTGATTCAGTCAATAAATTTCCTGGCTTCCTGGTTAATCACTCGATCTTGTTCATACGTATCGTCCAAATCACTTTCCTCATCTTCTGATATCTACAGTCAGTGTTTCGATACAGCGCGGCGGAGCAATTTCACAAATAAACAACAAATTCAGTTTATATTTTCGATTTGTTTCTGTTCTTCCATTTTAATCCCAAATAAACTGCTGCCACCGGAATCTAGTGTAAGAATATACGACTTGTAAGCCACTCTTTCATTTTTCCTCAAGAGTGCACTATTTTTTAATTTATAAAAGCACCTCATAAGCATTAATAATGGTTTAGTTGGAATGGTTTAGTTGGAATAAAAGTTTAGTTGGAATAAAAGTTTAGTAGGAATAAAAATTAAGTAGGAATAAAAATTAGGTAGGAATAAAAGTTTAGTTGGAATAAAAGTTAAGTTCGAATGATTTCTGAAATGGTTTAGTTGGAATTATTTCTGAAATAGTTTAGTTGGAATGATTTCTGAAATGGTTTAGTTGGAATAATAGTTTAGTCTGAATGATTTCTGAAAGAAATTGTACCACTGGTTGTCAATAATATGTATCTAGCCTATCGGAACTGGAATACTATTGGATTTTGTGCAAGTATCTAGACCAGCGGCTCTCAACATATTTAAATCCCGGAAACCTTTTCACCTTGATAGGAAATTTGGAACCCTGACAATTTTTACCAATTTAAAATAAAACAAGAAATAAAAAAAAAACAAATTAATTTAGTGACTACAATTTTGTTAATGAATAATGGAAAAAAATATTATTAATTAAAACTCGTAATAAATGTGAAGATTCAATTCTTCTTTTTTTACATATTCTTTCGAAATTTGGTTTTATTGTGGACAGCTGAATCTAATATAACAAATAGCATCTAACTCACTTCTGTAATTTGTTTTCGTGTTGAACATAAGAGAGTACTCTTTTTTTCTCAGGTACGGATAGGTTGAATTATTTTTTATATATATTTTGACCTATTAAGTAGTCATAAAACGTATTTATTGCGTATCCCCTAATTTTATTGGCAAACTCATATGGTTCCGCGAGACCCAAGTTGGGAGCCCCAGATCTAGACGATATAATTATATTGTAAGTTGAAAAGTACAATGCTTGAGGAAAACCTAGAAGATTAAATATACCTGCTTCATATTAGCGTTTATCAAGTATAATATTATATGTAAGTTCTTTTAATCATTCGTATACTCGTAGTACTCCTCAACATTCATAAAATCATCATACATATATGTTGAAGAGCGTGACCGGGAGACAATATTGTCTTCTGTCCCAGTAATCGAAGACCCACTGGAGTAGGCAATTAACTACTAGTTCATAATTCTACGTATTTGAAATACTATCACACGTGGGCAGACAACAATCGCACACATCTAGCTTATACGATCATTGTTAGTAGATAAATTCTTGAACCAGATTGTGATCTTATTATTTTTATACCATCGGGAACCTAACCCGAAAACTTTGAGTGGAAGACCTGTCAACTAGGTCACGGAGGTTGTCGAGTATTAAATGTATGCAATTATTAAAATTCTTTCAACAATATAGTAGAGTCATCAAAATACAAAACCCGCTCTGGAAGACTGTCGGATTTGAGTAAATGATGATTGTTCTTCTTCTTCTCCCTGGCTCCATCCCAACTCACTGTTTGCGAAGACTGTTGGGGTCAGCTCTCCTCGTCCTCAGGTTGTATACTCTTCTGTCCCGGATTACGTCCCCCAGGCCGTGCCTCTGCATCAGGTTATCTTTTTGCACCACCTACGAATTCTTTGGTCTTCCTCTGGTTGTTATTCGAGGAAGATCCATGGAGATTGCCTGGTTCACAATGTGATCGAGTGCTCTGCGTCCAACGTGCCCACACCATCTCAATCGCCTCCCTCCATCTTACTGTTGATGTATGTAACACCTAGGCTTCCAGGTGTTACAGACATCAACAGTATTATTACTTGATGATTGATTACTTCAAATGTAAATAAAATGTTGGCATGGTATATTTTCTGATTTATGACTTAAGAAGTAATAAATAATATCAATACCATAAAATGTTGCAACATAAACTAAATAAAACATTTAACGTTTTTTCTTAAATTATTTGCAGAGTGGATATTTACACTCGCAGTCTTCCAGAGCAGGTTTTGCATCTTGACAACTCAATTCTCAAAAATTCATATTGTCATTTCAATGGCAATAAGCTTAATGGGTATATTGTACAAAACAATGCGCGAGGAATGTGGAAGAAATATAATGCAATAACAGTTGCACATTCGTACTAATAATTTATTTGGTTACTTTGATAATAATAAATGTCTTGTGTTCTTAAATTCACATACTATATTTTGTCGTTTGACATATTTTTTTTATGTTGTCAACCCCTGGCATCCCAGCCTCCAGATCTCTATCCGAGACAGCACGGTCCTGGCGCGGCTCAGTTCTTGCTTGGCGCTGGCGCGGACTGCATTGAACACTGAACTGTCCGCGGTGCAGCGAGCGCGCTCTAAACTCGCGGAAAATTCAACGCGCCGAATTTTCGTGCTACGATCGAGCTTCGATTTTTGACTATTTCTTTAGTGAAATATTTAGAAATCTGGAAATTTTATTTATTGTAAGTTATGTGAACTATTTTATGATGTTAATATTTGTTTATTAGGGGTAATCAGAGATGATTGAATATTAAGCTGATAAAAAATACATCGATTTTTTCACCAGTTTAGAGATCATGTTTGTTTAATAGTGTTTATTCTATTAAAAACGGAACTTGTAAGATTTATTATTTTTTTAGAAATATTCATAAACATATGTTTATATATATATATATATATATATATATATATATAATATATT
>OX463854.1:18414102-18460913 GCA_949825065.1 Odontocerum albicorne | reverse complement strand
TACACACATACATATACACACATACATATACACACATACATATACACACATACATATACACACATACATATACACACATACATATACACACATACATATACACACATACATATACACACATACATATACACACATACATATACACACATACATATACACACATACATATACACACATACATATACACACATACATATACACACATACATATACACACATACATATACACACATACATACATACATATACACACATACATATACACACATACATATACACACATACATATACACACATACATATACACACATACATATACACACATACATATACACACATACATATACACACATACATATACACACATACATATACACACATACATATACACACATACATATACACACATACATATACACACATACATATACACACATACATATACACACATACATATACACACATACATATACAATACACACATACATATACACACATACATATACACACATACATATACACACATACATATACACATATATATACACATATATATACACATATATATACACATATATATACACATATATATACACATATATATACATATATATATACATATATATATACATATATATATATATATATATATATATATATATATATATATATATATATATATATATATATATATATATATTATATATATATATATATATATATATGCGAGAAATACAAAACTTAATTAAAAAACTTTTCATAATAATACACATTCAGCACGTTTGGAATGAAGTTAGCAAGGAATATTTTGTCTTAATAATATATATATGCGAGAAATACGAAACTTCATAATAATTAAAAAACTTTTCATAATAATACACATTCAGCACGTTTAGAATGAAGTTAGCAAGGAATATTTTGTCTTAATAATACTAATATATATATGCGAGAAATACGAAACTACTTTCTGCTTAACCCAATAGATAAATAAAAACACTAGTTAATTTAACAATAATTTTACTACATGAAATTGAAATACAATAATATTATGGCAGCATCAATACAAAAGCAATTTATAAATAATATCACTCAAGGTATCCTGTTGATCAGTTCCTTGATTATTTAACTTATACATATCATAGAAGGATTCTGAGTAAAATAATATATATTTATTATTCATAAAGGAACCTAATCATCTGCCAGCAGCAATTCAATTCACAAATTACACCCCAACTGCTGCCCTTAAGTAGAAAATGGCATCTCATATACAAATTAACACATTTTATGTACCCACATAACTAAAGTATGAATCAGTAAATATGCTTATGGTTTGGTTTATGTCATTTTATTACTATTTGGTTTCTGAATTGTAATACATCTTTCATACGATACAAAATATTGTTTGTAAATATTTTATGAATCAGAGTTTAGGATTAACAAAACATTATTTGGCCTTCCTATATTGCTTTTTATATTCTATAGAAAGGCACCAACAAGTCCAATAAAATAGGTCAGCATTAAGAGCCCTTGTGAAATGATATGTTACTAAACAGCATTTTCTTAGTTATTTTATTTTTTAAGTATGTCAAAGATTTAAATACATCATATTAGTGATACCTTCTTTGAAATATTATTTTTTTCTTAAATAAAAGTATAAGATGACCAACAAAGGAATATTCAAGAATTTTTCATGTTTTCTGAATGACAGTTTTTCTACAGTATAGAAATGATTTATTTTTTAATTTTAATGGAAGAATTTTGGCAAGAATTATTCTTATACTGCATTAGTCGCTAAGAATATATCCAGTGTCACTTAATTGGCGAGCTATTGCTAAACTTGCTGTATCAAATTGGTTAAGTTTTTGTATGATATGAGCAACACCAATATAATGGAAAAAAAAATATTAATGCTAACTAAATTAAATATTTATTGAAATAAAAATAAGTTCAATAGATAAGGTTGTGATCCTAATATTGCAAATATTCAAAAACTAATAAAAGCACAACACAGATTTATCAATAAATACTTAATAATTATACATACTATGTTTTCAATCTTAACTAATAAATTGATTTATTTTTAAAAGACATTTGGTGTTTGCACTCTTCAGCAGTTCCAAAGTGACTTATCACTGTTAAAAATAACATTTAGATGTTGGTGTTAAAAATAGTATATTTTTACATTTGTATGTACTTTTCATCTCATAAAGAAATTGAACATTCAAATCTGTAAATTTTGCTGACAAGTGAATTTTTTCACAGGGCTATTTATGCATTAGATTATGCAATATTGACAGAACTACATTTAACAAATTACGGTAAAGCATTCGATTATGCAATATTGATGGAATTGTATTGAATGGCATGTCACAAAATAATCTTTACTGGGACAAAAATAAAGAGAAAAGTATGTAACAATAGAGTTTCAGAAAACTTGCTCAAAGCTTAAAATCATTTTTGATAGATATTGATTACATTATAGAAAAAAAGCCTGCCTTCATTATTTATATATTGTCAATTGATTTACTAGTTAATGTAACTTAAACAGTAGACTTACACTTTATTTTAACATACTTTTATATTATTTATGTGCTGGAAAAGTGAATTGCATGGTAAAATTTAGAGAACCGACACATTCAGGGAGCGAAAGTACTCTAAATAATGAGAAAATAAAACAAAAATAATTTTGTTTTTATCTAAATATTAACAGAAAAGCAATCCCTTTTCAAACGAGAAATTGATTTGGGAAAAGAAAAATGACATGTTTTAAAAAATTGGGTTGTGAAATGCAATTACTATTTACTATTCAATGCTGTTGTATTGTGGAATATACGCTAATGGAGTTGTGCATGAGAAAATTAGTCGAAATATGTATTTCTACTGTAAATTTACATAATCTATAACATTTGCTAGCAAAAATTTAAGGAAGTTATCAAACTATATAGAAACTTTGTAGAGAAATACTTAAAATCTTAATAGATAGAAAATTCAATATATAGTAGGATAATGATAAATTGCAACATCAAAAATATACTTAACAAGGATATAAAAAATATACTTTTTAAATATGTACTATTAATGAGGGATGCGCCATAGTTTAATTTATGCTTAAGGTTGAGGATCAGGACCACAGTAATGAGTTGCCTCGTCTCTCCTGCAGTACATTGCCATTCTTTTTTTAGTCATCCTGTCATTATTTCTTTAACCCTTACAATGACAAGAGTGTGTGGTGCGCCACGTGTAAAATATTAAATTTTCATCAACTCTTAAGAAATGCTGACTTCTCTGATTTTGAAATGTTTATTTTCCACAGCTGTGATACTAGGAGACATTGAATTTGTATGTGTTGTGATGTAGAAGTGCTAGATATACTTTCCACTAATAAAAAAACATGACATCCCTACTATTGTGTCAATTAAACGTCCTTAAAGAGAATGAATTAAGATTGAATATGAACTTATCAGCTTCATTTGGCTTAGCAACAAGTTGTTTTACTGCTATAGCTTATACTAAATATTAATAAAATTATTTGCCAAATATTGCAGCCACCAAATTTGTCACATATCAATAAAAATTACATATCACGCACATCAATACAATTGATGCAATAGTGCATACAATAAAACTCTTAAGAGGTTAGTATTTGAAGCATATGTTCCAATATAGAGATTTTCCTTGACAAAAATTACTTCTTGGGATGAAAAATATCTATTTCTGAATTTTCATACCAATACCCTTAATATTATAATTAACTTATATACTGTAGTAAAATACTTAAAAACATACTTATCATAGTTTTTTAATAATATAAAAAAAATAAACCAGTTTTTTCCTTACTGGATGAAAGGAGATTTCTTACAAATAAAGCAATAAATAATTAAATATAATCCCTCAAATGGACTGTACATCGCAAAATGGATAAAATTTCCTGGTAAAGTACAATGAATGGCTTTTAATAGGTATTGGTAACTGTAGTCTAGCAGTTAGCATATTTGCTTAACAATATGTTGTCCTAGATTCAGTTGGTATCGGTGGTGGCTCGTGGATACTCTAAGTAATGGGGGTAAAAACTCTATTTAAATTTTTTTTAAATTGATTATTTATTATGTACAATAAAAATCAACATATTTATCAAATGTCTTTATGTAGATATTCAAATCTTTTTAATTGAGTATATTTCAACATTTATACTTGTTATGTAAGTTTTTTTTAATTATTGAAAACTTAAAAAAATATCTACTTTGCTAGTCATTTTCATCAGGTTTGTGATTGCGACAATAATTAATAGTTCTTACATTTTAATCGATAAGTCAACATAGACAGAATGCTAATTTTTTCAATAAGATTCATGACTTAATAATATACAAAAGATGCCTTACGGCTACTTGAGGCAGATCAATTATTTTTCAATACCAAAATATCTTCTTAAAATCACTTGTACAATTAAAACTCGGACGTATTTCATTCACATCTTATACAACATACAAAACAGTCTTTATATAATCATTCCATCTACATTGATTATGGTGGAACTATTTGAGAATACTTTTGTAAGAGTTCTCTTTTCTAATTGTAGATATGAAATTTAAATTATCCTCATTATGTTTAAATTTTAACATATTTTTTAGGTGAGAAGATGAGTAGACATATATATAACTCAAATTTCTTGTAAAGCAAAATCAAATGTTCACAGTTGATATAACACTGGCATTCTTTAGTTTGATGCAGGTAGAAAACATATAAGAAAAAATATTAATTCTGGTTTTGAAGCTTGTGAACAAATGTTTTTATCAATAGAAATATATGGCAAATTCAGCTATTTTGCATTGCTTACAAAGTGTTACTACATCATCATCTGCCTCTTGTTCTATGAGGGTCGAAGTTGGAGCTCTGAAATTTTCTCTCATTATTTTCAGTCCTTAATTCCGCCTTGAATCTCCTCCTAAATTATTTATACACAGCTCTTGTACATAAGCTGATGATGGTTGTTTTACAGGTTATGTCCCACTCGGTGTGTCCATCAACACCTTTAGCAATATGACGAGTTTAAATCCCAGTTCTTTTCAGATATCTTTGTTATGGCAATGGTTACTTCGTTCAACCATTACTATTACTTGGAGATATCTAATCTCAGCTACCTGGATTCTTAAGCCCACTCTTTTGTGAGAATTCATTGTTCATAGTTAAATATTCATTAACCTCACATGTGATGTGATGATTGCCAATTAATATAAAACATAAATATATGTTTATACTCTTAATTAAAAAAAAAACTGGGTAAATTAAAAACAAGTGAGATAAGAGCATAACTACCAGAACAAAAAAATTACTCAGCGGCGATCCAGGAATGGATATAAAAATTGGACAAAAGCCTTGATAGTCAGATAACATAAAACACATTGCAGAACCTCAATGGAGACATTTGGCACAAGATATGACCAAATGGAGATAAAAAGAACAGGCCTATGTCCAACATTGAAATAAAATAAAAATTAAATTGGTTGGTGCTTATTAATTCAACACAGTTCTTCAATGGCCAAGAAATATTTCACAGATAATGATGAATAATTGTTATTTAAATAGTGACGTGGGAAACAAATTGAATAAAGTATGACATTTAGTATTTTCATGCAAAGAAAATAAAGAAAGGATGCCTCAAAATTCGCATTCATTAAAAAGAGTTTCAATACATAAACATATGAATATTTAGATTATGGTAACTTGGTGTCTTGCATATGAGAGAAAGTGAAAAGGATGTTTCAGGTATCTTCCGAGCCTGCGGCATGATTGAGCACTGTGAGCATCCAGTTCGAAAACAGAGAATTGTGCAAGAAAATAAGAAAAAGAAGAATCTAGCTTCAAAAGTGCTTATACATATTGCAATAAGTGAATATATTAGATTAGTAATTTAATTTCTTAAATAATTTTCAGCCAATAGTTGGAAAATAATAATTTATTTCCCCATGTATACAGCTATGTGAAAATATAGATGATGCCATAAGAATAATAGCCTCTATTTTACCTATAGTAAAAAAATTGAATTTTCAAAACAAAAATTTACAAACTTCAGTCTTAAAATGGTATTCTTTCTTTGGTGCGCTATTTTGTATACTTTATTATATGACATATAAAAATAGCAAATATAACATTTTATTGAAATGTTGCATACTGTTAATTAAAAACATATATTATAATTTTTTATTTTAACAATCATTTTGTCTCAGTAATATATTCAAAATAAATCTGCCACTATATATTATTTATAGTTAAGGCGTTAACACTGTGTAGGTTTTAAGACATTTTAATTGATTTTCTAAAATATTCGCTATATAAATTGTCCTTTTATTACTATTTTTGATGTCTATCACATTAAAATAGGGACTCACTTTAAGTGGGGGTCCAAAAGCTATGATGTTTCTTTTTTCTAGTAAATCTGGTGTGATTTATATTAAAAAAAATTATTTGTAAAGTCGTTTATTATTATTTTATTAGATTAGTTCTGCCATAACTCCCAAAGAGCATAGTAAAACAGTAAAAATAATTCTATATCAGTATTCTCAATTAGTGTCCACGCAACTTACATAAAAAAGCAATCACATAAAAATTTACACAAAGTACACAGTATGATCAGACATTTTAGCTAACCAACAATAAATATTTGATGATTTGGCCAATTCAAGTATTGAGGCCTTCAGGTAATTGAAAATCATATTTATCCATCGATACTGCATTGTAATTACTTGACGTTGATGCAACTGGTTCCTGCTTTTGAGCTTCCTCTTTAAGATATTGGGTCTTTTTAAGATTTACGACTTCTGACTGTGTAAGATGTGAATGCTGAGACTCTTGCGATGTCTTTGTGGATCCTTGCTGATTGACCTTAGCTTGTTTTTCCAGATACCTTTTTCTGGCGTTGCTGATAAGTTGTTCCTTTTTTGCATTCAGAATCTTCTTCCGTTCGTAAGAGCATTTTAAAAATCTGACTTCAATTGGTGTTTCATTTTCAGTACTGAAATAAATAATAATCATAAATTAGGTCCAAATGGAAAACACAATCAACTAATATAAAATCAACAGCATCAAAAACCTAAACATCTTTTCAAGACTTGTTGAACATAGCAATTTCATGTTTTATTATTATATGTCTGGAATTTAAAGGTGATTTATCCATTATACATTTAATCATCCAATAAAACAGCATAGCTCTTATTCAACTATTAGGCTACATAATTAAAACTTTAGAATTCTCTTTTTTTTACAAAATTTCAAAATTCTGACCCGCGATAACGGCCAACCTAAATCATTCGATCTCGTAGATAATACAAAAAGGTGGTACTTTGATAAATGAAACATTGATTTTTTTATATTGGAGAACCAAATTAATAAATTGGAGTAATCTACATAAAATTGAATATGTAGACGAGGCTTTGGAATACTTAAATAATGATATTTATAGTGTTTCCAATGCGTGTTTTCTAGCGAAACCACAAACTTTATGAATATAATACTATTCAAGGTGGTTTACTGGGGATGTTGTTAGCAACATGAAGCTTAAAGATTCGTATCATAGTAAATAGAAAAGTCTTGAACTTTGTGATAACTATGAGTGTTTCAAAAATATTTGAACCCAGATTCAACGCAATGTATCAATAATGAAATAAACTAAATGCGAGGTATCGGCAATTATAGACCAATTGCTATCTTATCTTCTACAGCCAAGCTCTTCAAGACAATGATAGATCAAATACTAAGATACAATATTAATCCTAAAATTACAGAACAAAATGTGGCTTCAGGAAAAGTGGTCTACTGAATCAAACTTAATGATATTTAATGATTTTGTTTCGAGAACTTTGGATGAAACCAAGTTGATAGTTCCTATCACGATTTCCCAAAAAGTTTTTGACAGAGTAAATCACAAATTACTCCTAGATAAAATAGAGTTGGGGTTCTGGATAATTTCTTTTGGACTTTCTCCATCATTTTGAGAGTAATGAATCCTTTGTGCTCCACACTAATATTCCACATTCTAGCCTGCTATGTACCAGCGCACTGTAGAGAGATTCGAGAACCTCTCTCCATGTACATTTCGAAATATTGAAATTAAGGCTATTTATTTGACTCCACTCCCAAATAGAGTCCGACTGAAGGAGTCAACAGTCAGTCATCATAAGAAGAAATTTTTCTGAAGACCTTTAAACCACCAATGAATAATAAGAACCTAGCGTACTTTATTACTGAACCAATATTGTTGTTAAGAAGAGCATAGGCACCAAATATGACCCTTGACGAACCCTTCAATATGTCATGAAATAATCAGATTTGTATAACCCATACGATACAAACTGTCTCCTATCGATTAACTAATTGAAAAATAAATCAATAAAGATATCCAGAGCCCCAAAGCTATCAATTTTATTATGAAGCAATTTGTGGTTTACACGATCGAAAGTCTTTGAGAAATACAACATTATTTCCCTCTCTAAATCTCCGGAACCACTTTCTGCACGTTGAATCATACACAAATTTCTTCATAAGTTCGTGAAGCATTTTTGCTTTTTCAGAAGTAAAAAAGTATAATGGGATGGAGATGTTCTTCATTTTCTAACATGTTTAAATGATCTGACATTTAAAAAAAGTATAATGGGATGGAGATGTTCTTCATTTTCTAACATGTTTAAATGATCTGACATTTAAAAAAAAATGCTAAATGTTACCTTTCAAATGATATAATATTTGTGTGCGTGAAGTTCGTAACGGGTCGAAAAGGCGATGATACACCACCAAGTGCAAAAAATGGGATAGATATATATTACAACCTATTAGAATTTAACCAGAATGCAGTACCTGTCTTCCTGTGGCGTGGGCCCATGGTGATGTGCAGGGGGCTGGACAGAGGTGGAATGTGTAGAGGAGATGGGCTGGCTCTGTGCTAGGTGGCCAGCCAGCATGGACAGGGAGTGCTGAAGCAACACTTGTGGCCCCGCCACGGGCAGCTGCCAGTCTTCTGTGCCTCGCAGCCCGAGTCCTTCAGTTCGCTCAACTGCACCGGTCTCCCCTTTTGGTAAAACCAACCTTATTATATTTTTGATCCAACATTTGACACATTATTAAGAACAATCTCTCGAGTTTTATCAGGTGCGCTATAGTCAAATTAATTTAAGAAAATACTTAAAAAGCTTTATTTATTGCAAAATATTTCACATTTCTAATTCCTGTACAATACCCATTGTTAATCAAAATCACTTTTTTAATATGGCCCTTTTGTTATTTTTTACTTTTTACATTTTTTTTTACAAATTCTTATCAATTGGTCAAATAATTTTTCCTTGGCCTTCTTTTAACATATTATTCTACGCACATTTGAACCACAAATAAGTTTGCTCAGTCAGTTTTTTGAAATTGAAAAAAAATTGTAAGATTCTTGATATCATTATTTTTTTTCACAGATGATAATCCGCAAAAGCTGAGAAGTAAGCCTACCATCTCAGAAAGAAAAAGATCTTAGGATCCTTACTAATCTGTAAAAATATTGATATACCTAGTTTTTTTTGTGGTGGGAAACTAGGCACAATATTTTCTCCGTGATTCAGAATGTATTTCCTCCAGCACAGGCTGTGTTTAAAGATGAATTATGATCATAAGCAACAAGTTATGCACCAAATATGTTTAGAACGTGTGAAAGTGGGCTAATACATATCAAGCTGCAGAAAGTGTTTAGTTACCATCCAAGGCGAGGGGCAGCACCAGCCTGCCATCCAAGATGTTCTCTACGGTGAGCTCCACGGAGTGAGTTTGCAGCAGGTCCCTACTAATGGATGACAGCGGGAAGTGAGGAAACAATTGCTGGACCTGGAAAAAAATAAATATATAACTTGTTTAGTGCTGCTTCATAATACAAACGAACTTCGAAAATCCTATTGATTTATAAAAGGTGGAAAATAAGCAGAACTAGAAAATTTACATGAACTAAGGTTTCACGGTTGAATTAAAACTAGGAAATTAATAGTGCATACCAATCAACTATCTGCCTGACCATTGTTACCAGCTATTTTGCATGATTTTCAAATGTTCAAGTACATGACAACCTCAGTGGCCCAGTTGATATCTTCCAACCTGGAGGTCACGGGTTTGATTTCCATTGGTACCCAAATTAAAAAAAAAAAGGGATCCAGTCTGATTTTCACTTAAAGTTTGTTTAACACTTTCTGGTTGGTTAGGATAGATTTCCACATGGCAACAAGCCCACCAGGTTGTACTGTATACAATGAAAGTGGAATACAATATATTTCTGAACTTAAACTACCAATGAAGTAGAGTAGCTTGATAAATCTTAAGGGGCACATTTAGATAATTCATTCTCAAGGTTATTTAAGAGCTTGTCAAAATAATTTTAGAATTTAGTTGGAAGACTGGACATAAGCCACTAATAAAGAAAAATCCCTTTTAAGATGTACACGGTCCAATCAACTACCTTTTGAATATCGAACATTTACCAATTTATTAACTGTGGAGGCCAGCTATACTTCAGTTGTACGGTCGTGCCATCACTGCAGGTTCTGATTCTGGGCATTGTGTAAATGTATAGCCCTTACTAATTTGTGCTAAAAGACTTGTCTGATTATATTTAATCATATTTAGAAGTCTGCATAAACAAAATAAAGAAGAATATTTAATAATAAATTACTTTCTTATTTAAAAAAGAAATAAAATAAATAAATAAAACACTTATTTTATATTTTTGTGTTCACCACCGGTTTATTTTGAGTTTACTACCGGTTTCGAAGACCTCCGTTTTCATCGTCAGGTAAAGATAAACTAAATTGCTCACAATATACAGTGAAACCCCGGTTGAACGTGCCCGGAATTCACGTTTTCCCGCTATTTGTGTTCAATTTTTACAATCCCGTTTTATTTTAGTACATTTAGATGCCCCGCTTTTACGTTTTTATTTCCCGCAATTTACGTTTGAAATATTTAAAATGCAAATCAATTTATAAACATATTTAATTAAATGCGCGACGATTTAGAATATTTGAAATGAATATTAGGAAGCAGAAATGTTGTTTCTATTTATAGACACGTGTGCACCTGCAGCGTTCATGGTCAAGGTTACACGAGTCATGGAATACGATGCAATTGGTGAGAAATTTAGCGAATCAGAGGCAGGCAGACTGTATATTTGGTCAATCTATACTTGTATTTTAAATGTGTCGGTCGTGTACATACAATTTCAGTTGTCAATTGTGTATTTCGTGTGTCAATTTACATTTTTTCATTTCTTTTAATTTTTCGTTGAATCCCTTCAAATAATGTTTCAGCAAAGAAAAACATTATTGATCCAAGAGAAAAGGAAAATTCTCCAAAAAGGGAATAAACACGTTGGTTCACGTGTTTCGCTCGCGCATGATTTGTGGATACCCATTACAACTTTGGCTACGATAGTAAAAAATCGCGAATCGATTGAAAAAAGTGCGATGCAATGTGGTCCCATGGCGAAAAAACGCGTGCATGGTACATACGACCTTCAAAATACGATGATATAGTGGACAGTCACATCCATGAAAGCTTATGCAGTGAAGAAGAGGTTAACTTAATCCATCCAATTCCAACAAAAGAAGATGCTATGAGGCGTATTGAGGGCCTTACCGAAAACGTACAAGACGAAACTTTCTTATTGATTTATAACATCGAAAGAGCTGTAAACAAGCACAAAAATATGTACCAAACCGATTTGCGTGATTATCTAAATAAAAAATCATTTTCAATTTTTCAATTTTTTTTCTAGCCCCGAATCGACGTTTACCCTCTAATTACATTTTTTTATCAGTCCCTTCAAAAACGTAAAAAAACGGGGTTGCACTGTACTTCTTCTGCAAGTGTACATAGTATAAGAGGAATGAGGTAGGGGGGGAGAAGGGAGGAGAGTTGTGATTCAATGGTAAATGGGGCGGGGAAAAAAATCTAGGCCGTTTTTTACATAAAACATGGCACCACAAAGTGAAACTAAAGTCTTTTCGAAGATTCAAGAAATACTTTCTTATTTCACTAATTACATTAAACCCCCCGACATGTGTATCAACCTCCTATCTCAAGGCTCTCTTTAAACATAATGATTTCAGTTTGTTACGAGAGCAATGCTCAGGTCAGACTGGTGTCATATTTCATCAGAAGTGTGTGTGGCTTATTGACCCAAAGAAAAAATTTCAAGAGGGGTGAAAAAACCTTTTGTATTCTTTGTGCATTTATTACTGTTTTATTTTTCGTTATGGCTTTATGTATCTTTATTGTTTCTAAATTCATTGTTTGTGACATATGTAGGAGATAGAAGGCAGAAATTATTAATGTTGCATAAAGTTTAAACCAAAAAATAAAAAAAAAAAAAAAAGGTTGTTTTGATTTTCAAAAATAACCCAACACTTGAGGTAAACCATAAAAAAATCAGCAATGAAAGGGTCAAATAAATTCTTACATCGTAAAAATTTTACAAGTGTATATCTAGAGAGGGTTTTTTGTATGAGTTTGTAATATATTTTTAGTGATTGTAAGCAATAAAAGGGAGTATTACTTGTCTGGCCATGGCATCAATCTGCGAGTTGGTGGCCTGGGGCTCAGCTCGCATGATGTGTGTCACCTCCACGGAGAAGCTGGGCAACCACGACACATAGCGAGAACCTGGCAAGGAAAATAAAAATATTATCGATACTTATTACATAAGACATATTTTATAAAATATAATATAATTAAGATAAACTTGAAATACTTATAACAGGATGATTAATTTCCAAAAATAAACTAATCATCATGATTATGCTTTTTTTACAGATCAGGGCATATGTGTCGCACAGCATAATTCTCCTTGTTTCAATCTCTGGTCAATTCTCACTTCCACCAAGCTCAGTCCCAACTTCCAGCACACAACTGTTCTACCTGTATCTTACTTCATAAGGGGTAAGAAACTGGTCTTGTGCACTTGAATGCTGGTTTCAAAAATTCTAAATTGTCATCATATTTATTGCAATCTGGGATGGATGTTACCTATCTGCAGGGGTTTTTACCACTTGACTTATGTAGTAGTAACTCCTCTTCACTTCGTCACTCCCAGGGTACCATAGATACAGCATAGAGCCATCCAATTGCTGCATAGAGCCTTCTTTCCAGCGTTGTTGTCTATGTGTTTTAGATTATTGTGAGTGTGGCTAAGCAATTTTAATTGTTTTTGCTGCACTAGCTTCAGCCATACAGATTTCAAGGTTCTGCATTGTAAAATGATCTCCATGGCTTACTTGGTAAAACGCATGCTTCTAACCGGGGCCCAATTTTTTTTAAAAGGATTACACTTTGGTTTTCACTTATAGCTTTTTTAACATCTTTCTGGCTGGTTGAAAAAGATAGCCACATACATCCAACAATACAATCTACGCTCAATGCTAATAGTAAAATATTTTCCTGCAATAGTGTAACTTTAAAGCACTTACCATCAAAATGGAAGAAGTGATTAGGCTGGCGCGCTTGGGAAGGAAGTTCAGAGGAGCGGGAAGGCCACAGCGAGAGTCCCAGGCGGCACGTTGGACAAGATGTGTCTTGCTGCAGCCATGATGACAAGCATGAGCTGAAAAGTGACAGAATACCTGTGAAATATTTTATATATTTGTGTAATTCATTACCTTGATAACATATATTAGATCATACGTACGTACATACACTCTATCACTCAGGGGATTCTGGTTTGATAATATTCATGTGACCAAACAAAAGTGTACTAATTTGTTTTGTTTCATACTCAGACCTAAACATTTTCACTGGTTGAACAGAATAATATGACAGACACAAGCTTGAGAGTGACAACACTTTGATGATGTATCTTTTATATTTTATGAGTATCTTCTGTATTCTACGAGTATATCTTGGACAAGCTGTCAAAGAAAAAAAACTTTGAAATCAGCCAACTAGTCCTACAATTCTATGGAAACATTGCACAAAGCAAGATGAACAGTTAAGAAAGGCTTGTAGTTACTGGAAGCACAAAATGAATGAAGATGAATCTCTGAAGCATTGGATTACTGCTACAATGCCGGAGTAGATATGGATGGAGGATGGAAAGAGATACAATATTTAGTAATGAATAAAAAAATACAAGAAAATGAGTGATCAAAGGAATGAAATAATGAATAGGATAAGCAATGAAGGTACTTACTTATGGAATAGATGACCGCAAGGCAGTTTTCTTGCAGTGTCCATCTTCTCCCAGCAGATGGCACAGTTGTCTGAGTTCTCAGTCAGCTCCTCCTCAGTGGCCATAGGATAGCTGGAAAGCCAAAACTAATTTTTCAAAGAAGAATAAATTAAATTTCAATAATTTTTCAAGTTAAAAACAAAATATCATCTACCTGTGACACAACAAACAAGTTGAAAATGATCCCAAACAAGGTAAAGCACTTGAAACCATTATAAATACAGATATCCCTCCTTATATGTGATCACAATTTCGCTATAAAGCAATTTAAATAAAATTCAAAATTCTTTTTATAAAAAGTCGATTTGAATTTATGTATGTTCATAAATTTAGTGTATGTTCATAAATTTCATCAAGATGAATAATCATTTAAATTTTTTTGCGACCATGTAACTTTATTTTATTTTTTGTCTGGTTGGTTGGAAGAGATTGCCGCCTGGTACTAAGCCCGCCAGATATGTTTTTACAATAACGTGTTATATAAATAAATAAAGAACTTTATAGAGATCAGAAAAATGCTGTCCCTCCACTTTTTGAAAATTAAAAAAAAAAACAAAACTGATAATCGTCTACCTACCGATTCAGAGCCTTCAAGAGATCAGGAGTATGATGAGAGGAATAAGCTATGTAAGTCTTCTAATTAAAAATAAAAATAATAATTGTTTTTTTTTTACCATTTTTAGGTTTCTGGATTTTTGTTTAACCCTGAGGCCACGACCAACTACACGTTGTAGTTCAGAATATTCGTCATGTTTATCTCCACGTATTTCGTTAATTTGACGGTAAAAAACCAAAAGAAAAATTATCATACTATAGAGTCAAGTGTTTACTACAATTCTCTTTAAAAATATTCTCCTTTTTACTTACAGAAATATTTTTAATTAATTTTCCGTGACAAACATCCAATCATTAGTAATATTGCATTTCGGGAATTCGCACACAGCTTAGTCATCCTTTCCATGTCCGTTGCCGCTTGTCTGTACACGATATCCGGGCTTGTGTGTACATAATATCCGCGCGTGTATTTGTTTATTTTAGGGTGCCCATTATTTTATACTCGACTCGGAGTATTCATTAGATGAAATACTTCGTTGTTTCATTTATTTTGTAAACATTTCCTTTAGTGTAGTGATCCCTTTCGATTTAGTATTTTATTTATGTTTATTATTTGAATGACACTAATTATTTAGTTGTTACGCATCATTTTGTGTTTTTTGGAACAAATACTGTTTTTTTAAGGCTTAAAAATGAATGACGAAGAAATCGAAAATTTTGCGCTGGATTGCGATTCAGATTTATCAATGAGCGATGAAGAAGATTATATTCCCCAAAATTTGGTGAACTTAGAGCATACGGGTATAACGCCGGTAAACAGTGAGAGTGAAATGAACAATTCTGAAATATTAGAAGAACATCCCCCCAGTGAAATAAATTTTACAAATTTCTCACCCCAGTGGGAAAGTGGCATTAACTTCCAACCTGATGTACACAATTTTAATGAACAATCTGGTTTAAGAGATTGTGAATTCATCAATGAAGAGAGTTGTGAATTAGATTATTTTGAGTTATTTTTATGTCGAGACATTGTGAGTAATATAGCAACTGAAACTAACCGATATAGTGATACTGTAAAATTGAAAACAATATTAGCTCCGAATTCCAGATTACACAAATGGAAAAATGTTTAAGTTGAAGAAATGTACGTGTTCATTGCCTTGACCATGCTTACGGCAACAAACAAAAAGGGTCAAATCCATAAATATTGGTCATTAGACAAGTTCATTTCGACACCAATATTTGGAGAAATAATGCCAAGGGATAGGTATTTATCAATCCTAAGTATGCTTCATTTCTCGGATAATGAAAAACAACAACCAGGTGACACGACATACAAAGTAAGAGATTTTGTTGACTCAGTGTGTAGCCAGTTTAAAAAACATTTTTATCCAAACGAGAATATTTGCATTGACGAGTCGTTAGTATTATTCAAATGCAGGTTGTGCATAAAACAATATCTTCCAGCGAAAAGACATAGATTTGGTATAAATTTTTTTGTGTTATGTGATTGTAAAACGGGACTTGTTTTAAAATTCGTAATTTATTTTGGCGCTAAAACGGAAATACTAATACCAAATATGGAAGAAACTATTTGTCGAAGCAATTGGGGATTTCTGGAAAAGTGGTTGTTTCATTATTAGGTGATTACTTAGGAAAAGGCCATACAGTGTATATAGATAACTGGTATACTAGCCCTTTTTTATTTAATTATTTACATACCAAGCAGACCAATGCCTGCGGTACTGTAAAAAAAAACCGTAAATTCATGCCATCGTTTGGATTAGTCAAAAAAGGAGATGTAGACACAAAACAAGCTGGATGCCAACTTGCCATGAAAGGCATGACAAGAGAGGCGTGCATCTGTTGACTACTTCACACGACGCATCAATGATGGAAACGGGAAAAGCTAATTGGAAAAATAAAGCTCCCGTGTTGAAACCCGTAAAAGTGGTATAAAAAAGTTGCTTTTCGAACAATCGATGTCGTTTTGATCAATGCCCATGCCATGTACAAATTAAAATTTTAAAAAAATATTAGTTTAACAGATTTTCATTTACAAGTAATAAAACAATTAGTTCATAAGTATCATATTCCTGGGTCAATAATAAAAGTTAATCGAGTTGGCGAGTACCCACTGAGGTTGGTCGAAAAACATTTTGTTGCGGACATACCAAAAACAGATAATTCAAAAAGAAAATCGGTTTACAGGGAGTGTCATGTTTGTAGACACGCAAAAAGTGGCCCTAAACGTCGTGTCCAAACACGTTACTGGTGTGTCGAGTGTGGTATTGGTTTATGCCTAACCAATTGTTTTAAAATACATCACACCGTGAAATTTTATTAATCAAAAGTGTCCGAAGCTCCGAACAATATTGTGGTCACCCTATTAAATGCCGCAACGGAGCCCGTGTAAGTATGTGTGAATGGCGGAATATTATCTTAGAGACCTTTTAAAAAAATCCTTATAATTATTGTGTAAACAAAACTCCCAATAAAACTGAACATGTTTATTCCTAAATGTACATTCTTGACACAGTAAAATGATTTTTTACGATGCGACAATAAATAAAGTCTCTGTGAGTGGTTCTTTTATGGAGAGGAGCATTTTGAAGGTAATTTATAATTTAAACTTCATCTAACATATAAATAAAATAAAAAACGGATCATTTTAACTATGCACAAACAATTCAATAATGTTTAACAATACGACACGATTTTTTTAATAATTTTAATTCTATTTGGTAAAGCACAAAGCAGTGAAATGCACAACAACAAAATGCAGACAGTGATTTTGAGATTCTCGCCGTTCCAGATAGCAATTAATACGAAACCTTCCCGTCGCCTAGGGGTTAAGAACCAATCCCTATCATGCAAACTGTATCATCAGACTATAAATATTGAAGAAATAGGAAATTGCTAAGAAACAAGGACACAGCAATAACAATTGAACAATACATACGGAAAGCAGTCAGGGCTATGCAAGAGATGAACATGAGAATGGAACAGACGCCAACACAAGGAACAATGCCGAGGGCTAAATAACCACATCAGAAGGCCAGGGAGCTGGCCATCCCGACTGAGTTTACTGTGATTTCTCAAATGCCAGGATGAGTCCCATTAGAAAAGTCGTATGCAGACACAATCCCAGCTATCCCCTTACACTTCAGGAAGAATATATCACTATATACATAGAAGAACACACTGGGACAATAATTCCAGCATGAGTCAGTTAAACCTGCAAGCACAACATCATGTTGATAAGCCTTGTATGTTATAAGCAAGGCAGCTCCATCACAACTCAATATCACAAAAAAAAAAACATTTCATCCATGGTAGTCTGCAGCCCTAGTCTAGCCGTGACATACCACTAGTTGTACGCATACCATAGTTTGCGGACTATTGGACTAGAAAATTTAACAGTGATCGGTGCTGCTGAGGATACCAGGTTACCGAAACATGCATCCACGATGGAATAATCTCATAACAGTTCCTTACATGTCTCCTTCAGAATGGTTTATGAAAAGAAGAAATTTGAACACTGAAGAAAGATGTCCCACCAAGAATACCATCCTCAGACTTGAGGAGTGGACCAGGAAGAGAAGAATGTTGAATTTCTCGCGGTGGTAACTTAAGAGTTAGTATTGCGTCCCAGATTAAATTTTGTGGATTCACTTCTGGACTGGTTTAACTTTACATTATATATTATTATAATACTGTTTCGCTACATACAACTTGGAGGGTTTATAGCCATGTGGCAATCTCTTTCAACCAATCAGCAAAATTTAACAGCGTGCATGGAGAAGAATAGAGGGAGTAATAATGAATTAATTTTATTTATTCATTTATTGAACACTTCATTGTAAAAAAAATCTGACAAGCTTATTGCCAGGAGGCAATTTCTTCCAACCAACCAGTGACAATATACGACAGAATACGTAACAAAGTGATTAGGGATTAATATGAAGTATATCTGATGTGTTAAGTAAGATGAAGAAGACCATGCTGAGATGGTTTGGCCATGTAGAACGATTAACTGAAGACTAACAAAACAGGGATATAGTGCAAATGTGAGTGGAAGGCGTGTGCGAAGAAAACCAAAGAAAGTATGGTTGGATCAAGTGAATGATAATCTGAAAGAAGGAAATGCAGAAAGTCAGAGAAATCGTAGAAGTTGCATGAGAAGGTGTATGGATGTAAAAGAGGCTAAGGATGTGAGTCGAGATAGGAAAATATAGCGCTCTATCTTTTCTGCCTAACCCAAAAGGGAAATGACGTGATGACGTATGTATGTTAAAATGAAAACCAGACTGAAATATTTATTTTTTAAGTCTGGGTTTCAACGGGAATTGTACCTGTAATCCCCGGGTTGGGAGACAGGCGTCTTACCAACTAGGTTATGGAAGTTATCAAGATCTCAGGTGACGTGTCACGAAACAGTGCTGTGTAAATATTTCTTTTTACAAGAATATTTTAAGTTGAACTCACTTCCTCTCCATGTGGTTGAGCACCCAGAGGTAGTTGCGGTGTTTGCGTACGCGGCGCTGTATCTCGTGGAAGAGGTACCGCAGCTGCATGCAGATGACCAGCGAGGCCATGGACAGGAACACGTTGCTCCACAGCAGCATGTGCAAGTGGTGCGCGAGTTCCACGGCCAGAGCTGTCAACTCGAAGCCCAGTTCGGCGTAGTGTGCGAGTGGCGCGCGTCGGTCTCTCGCGCCCGTGCCAGCCCCAGCCCCGGTCGCTGGCTCCAGAACGCTGCCTCTCCGCTCCTCGGCCACCGCCCCGCGGGCCTCCACTATGTGCATCCCGTAACGGAATATCACGTGCATCGTCCTGATGCTGAGTAGTATACACTGGAACAAAATAAAACATTTATTCATATAATATTTGAGGTTAGAATGTCACCGGCTCGAATCCCGTGATGTGTTACCTCTCTCGATTAGTACATACATATTATGACGCCGTGGCCCTCGCCGGGTAGGCAGAGAGAACAGATCTCCAAACTTTTCTATCCAATCATACACCTTACGTCTCCTTCACATTCATGTATTTCGGCCTGCACTATCTTACATTATTTATTAATACGAGTATGTCTTACTTTATCTTCTTTCAAAATCTGCTCCATTTGATCCAGCCATGTTTTCCTCGGTATACCTCTTTCACGCACACCTTGCACTTCTAACTTGTTTACTCGCTTAGTCATTCATTCTCCCCACATCTCCAAACCATCTTAAAGCACTTTTATATCTATGCATTTATTTCTGATGTCTTCGTTCTGCCTTCTTTCATACATGGACTACTCTACAGTTTTTAATTAGCGCGCGCATTTTCACAGCATTAATCTACCCATATTCCTTCTTCTGCCAAATCCAAGTTTCACTTCCATAAGTCAAGGTGGATACCAACACGCTATAATGTCATTTTTGCTACTTTTGACAAAGTGCGGTTGTTGTATATTACATATATACTATTATTTCCTTCGCTACCCACTCGATTAGTACGTATATTTTTTACGTCTAAAGATACCTATGATTTCAGTCATATGCATTCTTTAAAAAATCCGTTTCTATTCGTTTCTAATATCAGCGTGGGTTATAACGTATGCGTTGTTTAGTACACAACTAAAGATATGGAAAAATCGGTTTACACTTTTCAACATCACAATTCGTCTGATACGAAATTAAGTTTTCTCTATAGCACTCTATGGAGGGGAAAAATGGACGCTAAGAAAAAAAAGATAAAAAGAGATATATTGAATATTTTCGAGATGTGGTGCAGGCGCCGAATGCTCGCATGTCATGGATAACGAGACTTGTCAATGTATCCATCCCCCAGAATCTACAGGTAAAAGAAACGCCATCAACAACATGCTTTAAGATAATACACTACATGCCGCTAAAAGATATGACGAGAGATTGAAGAATTTGATAGTGACTGCAAGTGTTGAGCGGCGAGCAAGAGGATGGCCTACAGCAAGGTGGATAGACCTAGTCACAGAGGTGACTAGTTATTTTGAGTGCTGCACTCATCATGACGGGAGGAGTGGAGGCGAATCGTCCGCTTAGTTCCAGATTATTAGGAAATCAAAACACAGCCAGCCATGAGCAACACGGCTAACAAGATACAAATAAATCCATCCATTGTTATGGAACAAATTTCACAAATTAGTTGTATTTACTTTTATTTTAAAGTACTAAGTTTCTAGCCAACCAGAACATTTTGAAAAAAATATATATTGAAACATTTTTATGCATGGCCAGTGTTCTACTATAAGGTCACAGAGGTCGCCAAGTTCACAGTTGAGGAAACAAGTAGCCTTGATAACTGGTATGGAAAAATATATTTTCAAGATAATAACACTTAATATAGTATAAATACAGCTGACTAACCGTCCCAATAATGTGTGAGCTTGCGAGAAAGAGACAGGCAAAAAATGGCAAACAGCGCAATTAAGTGAATCGGTCAACTTTAAATTGGGGAGCCTTGAGCGGGACGACCTTTACTTATACTTCATCTTGTTAAGTTTATTTAATGCGGAACATATATGTATATTCTGGGTAGACTACAGCAGCGATGAGCAACTCGAGGCCCGGCCCACTTGCGAACTACTTCCTTCAAATGTGTAAGTTTTATTTTATTTTATTCATGAACTTAACAGTACAATATAATTCATAAGTAAAATATAATATTTAATGTTCAAAAAAGGAAGTTTATGTCCTTGAGCCGATATTCTCATAGTGGTGTATCTTTGCAGCTGACCGGGCAACCTATAATGTAAGTCGACAATTTCAAATATCTAGAAGCCTGATTACTCGTGACCTTGACCCAGACAGAGAAGTTGAATGTCGAGTTGAAATTGCACGTACAGGATTTCTCAAGATGAGATCAATCTTCTGCAACGATAACTTGAATCTTACACCACGGTAACGCATGATTAAGTACTATATATGGTCTATTTTACTTTATGATTTTGAAACATGGACATAAAATGCTCAGTATTTCTTGGTTTCATCGTATCTCAACCGAGTTATTGCGTCGTGCAGGTTTCGAGAGCTCTTATATACCATAAAATGTGTTAATAAATTAATAAAACGTCGAAAGATTGCCTATCTGGGTTATATATTGAGAAGAAAAATGTCACTTCCTATAATTAGTCAAAATAGAGGGTCGACGCGTAATCGGTAGAAGACGCCCGTCATGGTTACGCAACATTCACGAATATACAGGTATCCAGAGAGTTGAGGAGCTGTTCTGTGCCTCCAAAGACAAATATATTTTCTTAAGAGTGATCACCAATATGAAGAAAAATATTTAACAGCAAACCAATAATAACGTACCGCATAATAATAAACAATTGGCGAAACACAAATAAAACTAACAATAAAATCAACTCGAGTCATAATGCATATTGGATGAGGAAATTGGGGAGGATGGAGAGAAAAAAGGAAGATAATAGACAGACATTTTTCTTTATAAGTTTCAAATCAGCCAAAACATCGCACTTCGGAGTTGAACGTTGAGAGACAAGATGAAAACATCGCACTTCGGAGTTGAGGGTTGAGAGAAAAGATGAAAACATCGCACTTCGGAGTTGAGGGTTGAGAGACAAGATGAAAATATCGCACTTCGGAGTTGAGGGTTGAGAGACAAGATAAAAATATCTCACTTCAGAGTTGAGGGTTGAGAGACAAGATGAAAATATCGCACTTCGGAGTTGAGGGTTGAGAGACAAGATGAAAATAAAAAAAGAATACATACGAGTATTACAAAAATAAATTAGTATAATTTGAGCATTAAGATTGATTCAAAAGAAAGCCCCGGAATGTTATTGCCATAGCTTGTTTTTCCTAATTTCTCATAATCCTTCTTTCCAATATCATCAATAAAAACAGAAAATGGAAACTCAGCCGAGACATGGCACGCATGGCATCCAATCAAATATTCACCATACCTGGAGTTACAACATATTTTGTTCAAAGGCAATATGTCTATTTGGCTCTCATGACACACAATGGGGTGCCGTATTCAATAAAGGCAAAAGGGGGCAAAAAATTTAGGCAGTTGATCGGAGGGTGGTTGTTATTGCGACAGGGGTTTGAGTGCTTGAGTTTGCGGGAGGGACGACCTGTAGCAAAGGCTTGGGTGAACTCTTGAAATGGTGTGTTTTTAGTGATTATACACGTATCATATGTGGAACATTGTGGGATGAACTTATTGGTCTGTCTGGAATGATAAAGTATGCGAGGTTTGACTCGCGTGATACATACATGTAATTGAGTCTCACTGTTTATCAAGTTGATGTAAGTTAGCAACGGGGGTATTGTATAGTAAAAAAATCGAAAAAAAAACATCAACTTATTTTTCCATGTTATATGTCCTCAGTAAGATACAGGCAAAATCCTAGTTTACTGAGGACACGACAAATGAAAGGCTTATGATCCATAAAATGTGTGTCCATTTTAAATTACCTAAGTATTCTTTTTTATAAATCATGTAGTTATAAAATTTCTTGTCATGTGTGAATAAATAAATAAATCTCCCCTTCCTTCCCCGGGACATCAATGAGCTTGTTAAATTTATATATTTTTTGTTCTTATTTTGGTGTTGCATGTTTGTTTTTGTACCAAAAATTTAAATCCTCCATCTCAAACTGAAAACTTTATAAAACAATTGTATAGTTGGTTGGAAGATATTGATACATGACAATAAATCAGTCATATTGTAAACTTTACAATAAAGAATCAAATAAATATGCCATGCGTCCCCTTATTAAGTAAACTTTTCTCAAATTGTGTAATTTTCAAAGTACATAGGTTGTCAATCGTTTGACCCCAAAAATTAAGTTCATTCTACAATGAACATCCAGCAACATTAATTGTCCGATCGTCAAGTCCAGACAGACGAGCGTATTTCTAACTAAGCCATGCAGAAGCTGTTGAGATGACACTTGGACACAAAACAGCGATAACATAAATAAAGAATCACCCAATTCATCATCATGACCGCCTCTGTAGAGATTGCCCTGTTAACGGGTTTCGCATTGTCCAAACGAATACACAGTATGTTATAATGAATATCGTTGTTTATGGCTTCCTCTGGTGTGTCACGTCTGAGTCGCTCCGCGAGACTGTTGATGTTTTTGCTCGGAGTATCGGTCCGATTTAAGGACACTTACTCCATCGAATGTTGGGATATTTTAATTGGTTATTTTGGATGATGGAAAAACAACAGTATTTGAGAGGAAAGGATAGAATTGTGTACATATGATATATTAATGTTATAAATACATATATGTTACATATTAATATACTTATATTTGTGCGTATGTCACGAGCGTTAATATATATGTACGAGTATATAGAGAGAAAGGATAGAGATATATGATATACATAAATATTTTAAATTATAATATACTACGTATATGGGGTCAGGGGAATAAAGCTGTTACTTAACGTATAAGATAAATAATTTTAAATAGATAAATATGGGGGACAAATAACTATATATTATATTTGTACTCTTGGTACAATTTGGCGCCTACTTTTGCGAATACGGGGACAAGGAGTGGTTCGGAGAATTTGTTTCGGCCTGGGGTAATGCAAGTTCGCGCCGTAGTCCGTGGGTGAACTGATTAGATGGTTCGGGTGACTCGGGAGTGAACTATAGAACCTCTCGGCCAGAGAGATCGCGTATTCTCGGATGGTGGGGAGATCAATGTCTTCGCGGAGCCGTTTATAGCCGACAAAGTACGGCGCATTCATAATGGTGCGCGTAACCTTGTTTTGCAAAACCTGGAGTTTTCGCATGTGGGTTTCGGCCGCGTGGCCTCAGATGGCTTCACATAATCATGGCAATTTATGCCGAGAGTGCCGGAGACCTTGAGGAATCAGCGAGAAAATGGGGCATAGTGGCGGATTGTCGCCGAAATAACTTCATGTTCTCTTTTTTCGTAAAGGTGAATTATATCACGGTTTCCTCCGATGCATTTTTAATGACGGGTCAGTGAAATAAGTATTGTGACATATTTTAATCTATTTTATTTAGTACAAAAACAATCAACTCGAACCATAATTTACTATAAAAATGTTGAAACAGTGTTCTGATGTTTTATATTATTTTCAATAAAAATAATTAGTTTATTTAAAACCTCATAACAAATGACTTTGGGAAAGAGAGAGTACAAAAACGATGGAATCAGATCGCCAGATCGCCGCCGTTTGAAGTCTATGATTTTTCATTGATTTATTTAGCAGTCAAGAACTTAAACAATGATTATCAAAACATTCAGAAGGAATCGAATTGGTTAGTCTAGAAAAAAACGCGCTTATCCTCTAGGTCATAATCTCGCAAAACGACCGTATGGAAGCTCATAGCTTTCTATGAATAGTTGGCCAAGAAATTGTAAAGAACCCAGTGGTGTAATTCAGCATTATAAATAATCCAGTGGTATCATCCAGCCAGTTCACGCGAACCGGTTGTTAAACTCAGCCATGGTTCGCCGAACTGGTTGTTGAAATCGACCAAGGAAAGAAAAATAACAATTAAAAAAATTGAAAATATATAATTTGCCCAGTACATCATCATCATGTCGTGTGGCTCATGACTAAGCATCGTGATTTCCATGATAACCTCCGACGACTCCTCTCCATCCATTCCTGCACTCCACGGCTCGAAGGGCAGTTGTTAAAGGTAGTCCAGTTGCGTCCCTCCAGTAACCGCAAACCTCTCCAAACTGTCTCCATGGCCACGAGCAATGTGCCCAAAGAATTGGAGGACTCGTCGAAGGAATATTGTTGACAATCTGTCGGTGATTATCAGTTCTTCGAGAATGGAGGTTAGTTATTAGACCAGTACATAGTATGTATTATAATAGAGGGATTACATCTGGACGACATTAAGATCTCAATGACGCAACCACCGATAGATTTTAGAGGTTAAAGTTCTTAGATAAAATACAACGGCTTCTAAGAAAGGACGTTTCCTCGCCTTGAAACATATGCGAAACCTTTTTCAATGTTACCCCAATAATTCGTAACAAAAACTAGAAACACACACATGTTACTCAAGATCGATTGATCATACTCATGTTACGTCCGGATACAAGTCATACTTTGTAAGCGAAAACTTATGGCCCTAGAAGTCAATTTCAGCCTTTGACAAAATTTCTTCAGTTTCAATCTGATAGCGACAGGGTTGCCTCTTTCCTATTTTGTGTCTAGAATCATTTGTATTTTAAGTCATGGTTATTTCTGGTATATTTGAATAGTTAATTGTTAAAAAGTCAGATTAGGTTTAATAGAGTATATAGTTATAAAAAGTAAAAAATATCCTAAAATACGATTTTCTATTATGAAAAATATATTGTACTTGTATAATCTTATTGCTAACGATCATACAAATGCGTTACCGATAGAAAATATTTCCCTCTTGATGACAATTCATGTTATTGAAAAACCGTCGATGGATTTTGTGATGCAACAACGTCTTTCTAATTTGTTTAGTTCAACAGCGTTGGACTGAACAAATTACAATGTCTTTAAACCTCCACAGTGTTAATGTCTTAACTATAAATAACGCGCCCACGCGTCAACATCAATTGTTCTTTAGTAGTCATCAAACAACCAACTATTCCTACAATTTGTCAATTGTTAGGCTGAATATGGTGGGGGAATCAGTGTGGTCACTTGAGAGGTCAATTTATACTCTCTTTGGACTCATATGCATTCGTTTTTAAAACATTTTTTCTTGGCTCGAGTATTTCCGCGAATATATCATAATAATTTGTCGATCGTTATTATTTTATAACTTATTTTTGTCTTATTAATGTATGTTTGTCTTTGTTATTTTTTTATCTAAAGGTCTCATGAAATCCAAAGTGGTCAATCGCAAAAGGCTAAACAATAATAAATTCGATTCGTTTAACAAAATGACAATTTTATAAAATCTGACATCCAACGCAAAACTTCTTGGCGACATACAATACTTACTGTACTGTGCGGAGGAACATTATTTAAAAAAAAATTAACATAATTTTACTTTACACAAGATAAAAGGACCAACTATTCCTGCCATATATCAGTTGCCAACCATATATCATATCAGAGGTCTCATTAGGCAAATTGTAGGAATAGTTAGTTGTTTGGTGACTACAAAAAAAAATTGATGTTGACGCGCGAGCGTGGAGGGAGTTCGCAAACAGATTAATTGAACAAGCTCAAGACATTCATGAGAATTCACAAATTTATACAGTATTAATAAAATAAATCGGTTAATTTACGTCCATCAGTCCATGTTGTCAAGCAATGTAATTAGACAACAACTTCTATGAACGGGACGCACTGCCAGAATGCTAGAATCTCGAATCGCCAAGCAGTTACTCTTCTCCGAACTGAAGGTACGGAAAATAAACCGGGAGGATCCAAAAAAGACATACAACGGCTGATTTAAGTCCAGTATTGCGCTGCGTTATACATAACTAGATCTGGGATACAACGGCATAAGAACGCGGCTATTAGAGAAGCATTGTAGCTGAAGGGGTGGTACTTTTTGAAACGGGGAGAAGTGACCGTGACACAGAAAATCGCACAAAGCAAAAAGAGCAACCAGCATCGAGTCGCCAGATGCTGCATGGAAGAATGTGCACACGATGCGGGACGATGTGCAGATCCACAATTGGACTCTTAAGCCACCTCGGAGTGCACAGGATGAAGTGTTAATATTCGTCTACGAGTGACAATATTCGCCTAAGTAATCAAATCAGTAAAATGTTATTTCTTATCATGATTACTCATAAGGGTGCTGCATCCATGAATATCCAGGTTAAAATACCCAATAAACCTTGGTTCCACAAAAGAAACCTGCCTAAACGAATTATATCTATCATATACGGGATAAGAATATGCTACTGTCTGATAGGAAGCCACCTTTATAAAATCCATATAAAAGAAAGCCATATATGCACGTGTGGAATGAATTAGAAGACCCTCGACCATGTTTTCTTTGAGTGCCCTCTGCGCACCGCATACAACCTTTACTCAGTTGTAAATGTCCCCCGTCCGTTCAGCATGTCCCACTTCTCCATTAATTTCACATATCTGAATTTATTGTCTTAAACTCGAAACATTTGAAACTACAGAAGTTCTTATATATTCTTATACTGCCTAATTTCCTTCAAATTGTCATTGGCACAAATCATCCTCTATAGGTCTATAGGTCTATAGGTCTATAGGACGGAAGCCTAATTAATAGATAATAATAATATTTACATATCACAAACAAGTTAAATGTGGGTTGGATATTTTATGCATAAACACGTCGATTAAATTAATGCTAAGATTTCGGAACTGAGTCAGGGATATCAGGACTTATTAATATTAAAACAACAATTTACTAACAAATTTATAGTGGAGTTCTAGAAGCTACGTATATAAGATATACTTGTATAATTACAATACAAAGCATTCTAAAATGGTTTATGGATATTTTGGTCCTTTTAAATATATATGAAAATATTTTTTTATCATTTCTAAGTTTCGTTCTTAATCACTTTTAAAATGTGACCTTTTAAAACACCATAATTTAAAAAATCGAGGTTTATTACAAAATCATTAGAATATTAATTTCGGCCATGTACGGACAAGCCAATTGTCTATTGTCCTCAGATTTAAACTGGTATCATTATATTAAAAATAACGACTTATATTTGGATGTGCTCGTGTATATACAAAAAGTAACCAACGAAATGTCGAAAAACCAAAGATAAATCCTATATTTGTAATTATAATATATGATAAAATAGAATAAGAAATGCTCGTATAAAGTATAACTGTTATAAATATAATTCAGAAATAAATCCTGAGATGGTTTGGCCATTTTGAGAGAATGAGTTGTGAGTTACGAAATAAATATATATTACATATCTGAAATAAATTTAAATCGCGGATAAGTTAGACCGAAGATAAAATGGAAGGAGACAGTTGTAGAAATTTTAACTGAGGGAAAAGCAAGAGTATGAGAAACAAGAGGGCATGTATGACGAGATGGATGAATGAGGGAGCGAAAGCTGTGCGCATTAATAGAAAGGCGTCGAGATCTGACTTATCTGTCTATTCTAAAAGGGACATGGCATGATGGTTTGTATATACGAGTGTATATATATATATATATATATATATATATATATATATATATATATATATATATATATATATATATATATATATATATATATATATATATATATATATATATATATATATATATATATATATATATATATATATATATATATATATATATATATATATATATATATATATATATATATATATATATATATATATATATATATATATATATATATAAACCATTATTTCGTATGCAAGTATGGTTGGATAAAGTGAATGATATTCTGAAAGGAAACGCTAAGTTAGAGAAATCGTACAAGTTGTATGAGAAGGTGTATGGATAAATTAGAGGCTAAGGTTGTGCGTAGAAATAGGAAAGTCTGGCGCTATGTCCTATCTGTCTACCCCAATAGGGAAAAGGCGCGATGGTATGTATGTATGGGAAAAATATCACTATAGAAGTCGTATGTTTATTATTATTGTTTTTATCCGCAAGATATAAGGTCTCGTGAGAAAAAAGAGAGAAGTCGTCGACGTCCAAATAGAAACTGATCTCAGTGTATCGAATCCAGACAGTATGTGCACAATGTATCGAGTGCAGGCGTACCTCGCACTTACGACATGTACGATTCCACTTCACTATCATAATTCCAATATCATGGAAACTCGAAGCTAAGGCATTTTCCACTTACTCGTATCTACGTATTATAATATGTTAGTTATACTCGTGTACAGGTGTATTGTATACTCCATGTCTGGTTTGTTAAGTTTCTTTAGTATTATTATGTCGAGTTTGAGAGGGCCTTTCTACAACCTAAATCTTATGTCTTGACTGGGAGACTGGTTTTTCATTTTAATTTCGTCTTATTTGTTTTTTTAGTAAATATATTAACTAAGTGTTTTATTTTATTGTATTTGAGTAATTTTTTTTATGTGTTTCGTTAGTTTATCTGAATTGCGCATTTTTTTTTAATTGTTGGAAATTTAGTTTATATTCAGTACATATTGCTATGGTTTGTCAAGGACACTTAAGTGTGGTATTTTTTTCCAATAAATAAATAACATGTGTAAATAGAGCGTTTAAAACTTAAATAAACCCTATTGTCTTTATTTTGACAACTATAAAGCGCCAGTGAGTCAGGAATAAAAATGTTATGAAATGAAAGTAACTAAATTGGCATCGCCGGGTAGAAGCATGGGGATATCACACAAGGTACTTCAAGTCGGGTTTAGATGGCAATTGAAGTGTCGGGAATGCAAAAAAATCACAAATCGAAGCCTCATAAATCGGGGTATTCCTGTATTGGGTGTATAGTGTATAAAAACCTACTGCATACATACGCACGCTGCACTTTCTAAACGGGACTTTCTTTCGCATTCCCTTCATCGGCTGAAGAGAGCTGCTGCGATGCTGCAACTTCAAGTCTTCAGATGCTGGCACGTCATGAGGCGAGGAGATAGGAGAGCTTTCTTATATGAAAGTAAATGTCAACACAGTGGCGTAGCGAAGGTTTTTGACAAGCCCCATGACAAAACTTAATTACTCCCTTGTACGAGTACAAAGTGTAAGCTAGGTGTCGTATGGAAATAAGGTGGAAAATCAACTATCAAAATAAAGCCTGTACATGTATTTCAGTTAAAAATATGTTTTTTTAATACAACATAAATCATAATACACCTTTTTTTTATTTTTTTACGTGTTAAATATGTACGCGCTCAATTATGTGATATACTTAAAACAGTTATTGTTTAGCTAAAAAGCTAAAGTATTCTAAAATTTCAATGAAGTACTAGTTTTATTGATTCAAATTTTAAATAGTTTCCCCTGTAGTTTCCATATCCAAAGTGCGAGCTAAAGCAAAAACAACATTGTTTGGAATTTGGAAAAAAATAGCTTCGACAGTGGCAAAATTAAGGAAAAGCTATCAAAAGTATTACTTTTAGTTTCTAACTTTGGCACTCTCACTACCCCCCCCCCCCTCCTCTCCCCTAACCCACTGTGTCAACACAGATCGTAACGTAATTTTTTTCCGGCCACTACTTTTGTCTACTTTATCGTTTTACACATATATACATATGGACAAAATATAAAACTAGACTATTTATGAGAAAAAAAAACAACAATATTAAAAAGAAATAACGTGGTTTCAAATTGTCGAGATTTATAGATATACTCGTAGTCTGAAAACAAATACTCCAAGATCAAATAAGAAACAATGATTTTAGGGAAACTTGCGACAAATTGAATCACTGTTCGATTGAACGTAATGCTGATTATAAAAAAGCAAGGAAACCAAACAATGACAAACTATCTCACTTGCATGTGCAACGCACCCGCCGTACCTTTGTTTGAGGTTTCCTGCTGAAAATAAACAATTTGGCTGGAACCGAAACTGAGCCGAAACTTCTTGAAGTCCCGACACTTTGTCGAACCCTTATTTGCGAAACACTGGTTCAACAATACCGAAATTACTTACTAGCTTTTACCACGTGTAACAAATATATGGATGATTACAAGTTTTTTTTTGTCTCGAATAACGAGAGAAAAAATATACGTCATTAGCCAAAATTAAAGATAGAAAAAAAGTCGGCCACTGAATAGATTAACCCAACTTGTACGACGAAATTAAATTGAATTTTTTTTTAAGGAAAGTGGTTATATATTTTTTTGCGAAAGTTAATAATCTCTAGTGAGGCATACTCGTTTTCCGTTTTGAAAGTTTCGCTATAATTTACGGTGTAGTAAAAAAACTAGTCACATTTATCTCTATTTTATTATTTATTTCATTCCGTGTCTTGGAATTACCTGATAGCACCAGTATTGTCGGAGTGCCATGCCTTAAAAAGTTTTCTAGTAGGTATACACGGCTATTTTTGTTTTTAAACACTTAAAGTTGAACATTATTTTGATAAGATTCCACTGTTCAGCGTAAGGAGCCATACCTTTATTGTCAAATATACAATTCATACTTTTAAGATACAGGCAAACGTCTTGGAGACACGACAAAAGGAAAAGCAACAAACCCAGATCCATTAAAATTGTATGTCAACATTAAATTACCTGTTGTTTTTGTCACAAATTATGTATTTATAAGATTTCTTGTCGTATATAAATAAATGAACAGAATAAACAACTTAAATTTCATTGATTTGTTGTATTTGTAGGACATTATTGTGAGGTCAACATCGATAGTGAATAAATAAACGATCTACAAAAATGTACATAATATTTGAAAAATTGTAGGCTTTTTCCGGATAATTTCTAGCAGCCATTCAAATTATTTGCATACAGGTGATTCGTTTTACAAAATGTATATGAGCGAAATCAAGCACACGGAATCAGTTTAATAGAATAACATACTCGTATAATAGATTACTAATTACAACCGTTCTAACGTTGAGGCGTCATAAAAAAAATTGCGTGAGAAATAAAGTAAATAAATAAGTTTGTACACTTTGAATCTTTTAAAAGCGAACTCTTGAGAACTTGCCAATATCTCATTCTTAAAATAACTGAAGAGTTGTTTTCTTTTTTTTAATACGAGTATAAGGGCGATCCACCCACACTAGGATCCACTCGTATTTGTGACATCATTATTAAAGCCAAAAATGCTATTATAAGAGTCAATATAATAAATTCAATAAATAAATACGAACCAAATAAAGCTTTTGACTTTTATTAACTGATTAAACATAAAAATGTTGAGAATCGAATCTGAAATTAAAAAAGTTGTATTGTATTGCACTTTTGTCAAACAGCGCAACTTGGCGTGTTTATTGCCATGTGGCAATCTCTTCCAACCAACTAAAAACCTGTATTGAGGTCTTAAGTGAAAACAAGACTGGAGTCTTTTTTTTTAATATTCTGGGTTCCAACGGGAATCGATCTCACAATCCCAGGATTATAAGACAAGCGTCTTACCAAAATTGACACGGAGGTTGTTTTTTTATATTTTCGTTGTAGAGTATAACCTGGCGGGCTTAATACCATGTGGGAACCTCTTCTAACTATCCAGAAGGTGTTAAGGAGCCTTTAAGTAAAAATCAGTTTGGAACCCCTTTTTAAAATAAATTAGGTTCCAACGGAAATCGAACCCACAATCCCCGGATCGGAAGACAGGTATCCTATTTCTTCGCAGAAAGAAGGCGGAGTAGAAGTCCATGTTAACCGTACTTCGTGGTCTAGTATATTGCTACTCCCAAGTCCCAAAATCTGGCTCGCAGCGGATTAAAACAAAAAAATTGAGTCATGAACGCAAACCATTTGAGAGCACTGCTTTAGTATTTTTTTTTTAAATAAGTTATAAAATATACAGGGAATAAGGTTTCTCTTACATGGCCTCCAATAATGGGAATATTAATTCTGAAATAAGTTAGTTAAAATACCCTAAGTTGAACTTAATATTTAAAGTCAGCTTTGAGGTTAGGACGGTTGCTTGCATCTCTGGTACGATTCCCGAGTTTGTTTTACTTGAAGATGTTTCACTCAATTCATGTTTTGAATTCATGTTTATTTGATAGCTCGTCAATAATGATGGAGTAAATCAATATGACGTTGTGCTTGTATTTGTGCTGCTTCGTGTTGTTGTCGTGTTGCTGCTTCTCTATTCTCACTTGCTTGTTGTGATTGACGCGATCGTCTCTTCCTTTAAGCATCTGCTGCTCATTTGCAGCCATCTTATTTTGATCCATAATAATAAGTCTGTAATACTTGAAATTAAAATGTCTTCAGAAATAATTAAAAAAACTTATAGTTAAACGTTATTTTTAACAAAATGATGAGTTAAATTCGTTTCGGTAATGAAACTGGAAATCTTTAATAATGTAGAACTTGAATGAAACTATAACTCGGAACAGAGTATACCGTATTGGCAGAGAAAACATTAGATAAACTATTAATAACCATATTTATTATTTTAAATAACAACAGTATAAGTGAATCTAATAATTGAGAGTTAATATAAAAAATGTTAGAAGAATCAAGCATTCTCAGTCATTATAAACAGTTTTCTCGTTTTAATACGAGTATATTGGTCTGTTGAACAGTAAAGGCATCTATCTGTTCTTAATAATAACATTATTATTTTGTCTTATATCATATCAAGAAGTGACAGCCGCCCAATAATATTTTGTAAATAAAAATGTTCTAAATATGGACAAAAAATAATTGAATAATAACCATTAAACCGTTATTATGACAACACATAATGCAACATACGGACGTAAGTACAACCTAATTTTTATATTTTGATGGTCTGGAGGACGTTTTTTCAACTGCACTTTTCGTGTCTATTTTCATCATTTTTATTTTTCATCTTCAAATTTGATATTCCACTGCCAGTTATTATTTGGACTCTTAGCCTTTTTTAATATTCCAATCCGAAAACTAATATAATAAAAAATAAGATTAATTCTAATATTTTAGTTATATTTGTTTTTACATTAATTTGAGTTATACTTACATTTTGATTTAATCCTTTTACATGTTCTTGTTTGGACGTTTGAACAACATATTCAAAAGTTATCTCCCAATATATTATCCTTGAAGCGAAAGGTCTACAACCAGTGTATTCTCCCAGTACTTACGTATGGCTGCGAGACATGGACGCTCACAGTAAAGAACACACAAAAGCTCCAGACCGCACAAAGGGCCATGGAGAGATGCATGTTGGGATATACTAAAAGAGACCGTAAACGAATCACCTGGATTCGCAATATAACAAAGGTAGAATACGTTATAAAGGTGTGCAAAAGAATGAAGTGGCAATGGGCCGGACACGTAGCCAGAATGTCAGACTCCCGATGGACGTCCGAAATAATCCAATGGTACCCAAGAGGCATAAAGAGGCCCAGAAGAAGACCGAAGGTACGCTGGATAGATGAAATCAGGAAGCATGGCAGCATCACATGGCATCAACGAGCAAAAAACCGAACCATTTGGAGTCAACTTGGGGAGACCTTCATCCAGCAGTGGATCGACCCTGGTTGACAATGATGATGATGATATGTTTAACATTTTTTTTATTATTTCATGTTATACACATATACATACATACCATCACCCCATTTCCCGTCAGAGTAGGCAGAGACGAAAGAGCGCCAGACTTTCCTATCATGACACACATCCTTAACCTCTTCCACATCCAAACACCTTCTACGATTTCTCAGACTTTCTACTTATCCATCCTTCTTTAAAAATATCATTCACTTGATTCAACCATACTTTCCTTGGTCTTCCTCTCACACGCTTCCCACTCCCATTGCATTATATATTTGTTTTGTAAGTCTTTCTTCTATCTTTTAATTTTACTTCCATGCATCAAAATACTTTGTAGACTATCATCTTAGCAGATTTTGATACTGGTCGGTTTGAGTACACGTGTCATAGTGCCCCATTGGCATTGTTTCCTAATACTACACACCATTCGATATATCTTTTAGCTTTTCTATCATCTGAAAAAATACTACCCAAATAGCAAAATTCCTCAAATTGCTCCAATCTTCCATTATTCACCCATACATGTACATCGCGTTTACTTTTCCTTGCACACTTTTCCATCACTATTACCTTGGATTTATCAACATTCATTTTCAGATATTTCTCTTTGCATCTCTCATACGATTTGCTAATCAAACTCTGCAATTCATCTTCACTCTCCGCCAATACTATCGTGTCATCAGCATACAGTAATCCACGTATCTTTTTATATATTATTATGGCTGTATAATGTAGAACACTCTTGACGGGTGAATGGCAAAAAAAAACAACAACGAAGAAGACATACTTTTCATTTGAATTTATTGTGCTGGCGCAAAGTAACCGCCCCTTGTAATGGCATACGTTACAAAACAGTACTTCTTAGTCATTATTGTTATACAGTTATACCATAAGGTAAATATGATTATTCACCAAAAATAAATATTAACCCAAAAACGGACATAATGCAAAAAAATACTACAATGCTAAGTAATAGAAAAAATCCGACACGATTCGTCAAGCAATAAGTACTTAATAACAATCGAACCAAGACAAATAATATATTTTTGCAATATGACATTGCACAATACTATAACTTATTGCGTAACGGATATTTTATACTGATATGTAAATAACTTATATTGTTAATTATAACAGGGCCAGTCTTAGAAGCAGTAATAGTGGACGGTCAGCTAGAGACGGTGTTTCCGTTCTGTGCGTATTTAACTGTATTCATTCATTTTGCGCCCTTCAACATATACAAATTGGCGATTAGGACAAATATATCGTAGTCGTTATAAAAAGGGTGGATCTGGCAGCGGGATTGACTCTTCAACTTGACTGGAAGACAGCTTTGCCTTTGGTCCCATTAATCGAGCCATCAGATTTATACTCTCTGGAGTAGGCACGAAACTCGCAGTTTATCACACTGGTTGACAATTCTAAAGCACGTGAAGAGGCAAGAATAATTGCACACGTCTAGCTTGCGAGTATTTTTACCAGATTAACTATTTTACCAGGCTGGGACACTTTGTTTTGGATACCATGAGAGTCGAGCTCGAAAGCCTCGGACGGAAGTCAAACAAACGTCTTATCAACTAGGCCACGGAGGTCACCGTGGCGTATTTAATCGTTTCACTGCAAGATACGAGATACGCCGCCCCATACATCTGTGCGTGCCATGCCAGTGACGAGATATCTCGTCAATACTTTGGTACCTAATTATTGCGTTACAACTAAATATCATTGACAAATTTATAAATCATCACGCACACGCATTGACATCTATTAAAATCATATACAAACACTTATCGACATATTTCGAAGACAGTTCCACTTGACAGTTGTAGATGTCAACGTTCAGGACTGTCCCTTTTTTTAAGTTGTAGCCGAAATCCTTAGTTTTTGTTTATTAAGTTCGCGATCTCTGTATTTTGGTATGTTGGTTCTTTTTTCAAGTTTTTTTTGTAATTTTGCGTAATTCTTTTTACCTCGCTGGAAAACTATACTACGAGTATTATTATTTTTGATCTTTATTTTATATTGAAATCGGACTATTTAATGTACAATAGTGAACAAAAACTAGGTACTCGTACATATGTTTTCTTTGTTTCTTGCTGTGTAGTGAAATATTTTTTACATATTGGATATTGGTCTAGTGTAAATATGAGCGTGTGACAACCCTGAACAAATGTCGAATTTTAAATTAGGATTATCATTAATAAAAACTGTTTTAAGTGCATTTCACAATCTCTGGTAAGTTAATAAGTAGTTCTATGTAATTTTAAGAAAAATAATGGAAATTGATTGAGTTATTTTTTGCACATTATGTTCGGCCTGACGGGATTCACCATATTTTTTTTGCGGCAGAGAAAAGGTTAATAAAATCATAACATCGTAAAAAAACAGAGTAATTTAAGATATATCGTTTAATGTTACAACTAATATAGGGTTGTAGTCTCTCGGAACACTTTTTCAAAATTGGCCGGTCATTCACTGTCTTATCCTAATTTCCCTACCCTCCCAGCTTCGTACGATCTTACTGCAAGTCTTTGTCTCGTTCTGCTAAGTGACTTTCTTCCGTATTCTTAGGATTGACTTTGCAAACTGACACTTTGCTGAACATTGGTATGTAAGGATGTTTTCCAGGGGCGGTAAATTTTCTAGACGGGGTCTGGATTTAAAAATTATAATACAATAATTATTATTTATTCATGCCTATTCGTCATTGTTATATGAAGTCGACACGGATAAGTGCCTATGACGTAGTTATATTAAGAAAGGACCTTTTCGCTGCAATTAAAATCGTTTATTTATTTTTATTTAAAAAAAACACAAATTTAATAATTTTCCTCATATTTATCTTAGTGGCGTCATCCTAATATTTAACAACCGGTTCGATGTACATTTCCAAGTAAAATATTACGAAAATTTTCCACTTCGGTATTGGATTTTTTGATACTGCTCTCCAAGATTTATCTTGAATGAAGCGACTTATAATAATAATAAAATTACAATTTATATAGCGCCGTTTAAAGGGCGAACCCTCTTCAAGGGCGTTCTAACTCAGGATTCGAACACATTCATAAATTTTGATAAGACCTCTCAAAAATTATTGCCTTTACGTGCTTCCTCAAGTTGCACACCCCACCCATATGTCTGACAAAAGGAAGCAGACCATTCCACACCACAGGACCAGCAATGTCAAAAGCTCGATTATAATGCCCTATTAATATTGGATTAATTTGGAAAAACCAATTTATCAGACGAAAAAGAAATCGACCCGACACAGGTTCGAAAGATACAATTATCAATTCAATTAGGGATTTCTTATTTTACAGGATAACTCAGGGCAGTATATAAAGGTTTAAGATTCTGTATCAGGGCCAAACTGTTCGTTTAAAATTATACATAGTAAAAATATTAATATTTCAAATGTAAAATGTTGTGGTTGACTTAAATTTTTGTTAGTAGTGGTTGTGTTTGGTTAAGAAATTATAAACTTTTAAACAATTTATAAGATTCCTTGAGTACTCTGATTTTGTATATCTGTGTATATTTGATATTTGTTTTGAACAGTTTATTATTATTCACAATCAAACAAATTAGTTTTATACAAATTATTTTAATTCCTTTGATGCGCCCAAAGTTGTTACTTGTCTACCAGTCACCCGTCGTGATGAAATTTACCATCCCGAAGGAAGAAAAACCAAATAACATTGAAAAAAATAATTAATTCAGCACGTCGCTGGAAAACTGACCACCCTAGTCACGCCCATTCCGATACCGATTCCAGTAGCGACCGTAACGGAACAGGGGTGATATAAAAGAATTGGGCAAATGTTTGACACGCTAAACAGATTTGCTGTCTAAAAATATATCGTGATCGTTATAAAAAGGGTGGGCCCTGATGCGAGATTCCAGCTTTTTTCACGGGGCAAATTTCCTCAGCTGCCTTCGCCCTGCTTGGACTAACCGGCCACTTCGCTTGAGCAGCCATGTCGCTTAGATAGAGCGCCCTACTCGGGCCACCGCTGCTGATCTGCCTAGATCGCAACTGACCACATAGATCACCTCACACGAGTGTAGCCTTTCGTTGTAATTTCAGTGAAAAAATACGACTGTGTTGCGCATAGACGTTTAATCCTCTCGTTAACTCTTAATAATCAGTATTGAATAGTTCCGTGATAATATTGACATAAATTGTTTAGTCATTTTGTTGAGTTATCATTGTCGCCCCGAGCCCCTTGAATACACTCATCCAGCCACGATTATAGTAGCTTCAAGACGTTTATTACTAGGTAACACCTTGTTACGTAATTTTGAAAAAAAATAGACTACAGACACTCGTAATTTTGAGAAACTTGTTTCTGAAATCTGTATAAATAGGAGAGTTTTTAATTAGTAAACTTGAAAGATATATTTATTTACTAAATAAATAAACGAAAAACTTTGAACAGGGTTGATGTATTCTTCCGGATGAATGTGGGCAAGGCGAGAGCTATATGCATGGATAGAAATACGTGGAAATCTGTGTTCTGTACAAAATGGGCATGGATTGATGGCATGTATTCCATTATCTAGTTTATATAACCAAAAATCTGATATCTTTCAAATCAAATTACTTTTCTATTTATGAAAAATTGTGTAAGATGTAAAAAATAAACAGATCGAAACTATACTATTTCAACTTACTTAAGAAAAAATAACTTGCTGATGTTTCAAGGAAAAAAATAAATTAAACAAATACATTTTTAAAATGATTATTAAAATATAAAGAGAACCTGAAAAACAAACCCCGTTCAGTCACTGAATCTGTGATTCTATAGTTTGCGCTTAGCAAAACCAATCAGTTCATTTTTAAAATAGTTAGATTATTGTTAAGATACAAGAATTATACAACGAGACGAAATCTAAAGTGGAACACCTTGAACATATGTGAGTACCTTCCCGTCACGAGGAGGTGGCCTTACAATTTGCAAGAACCGCTGTAAAACCTTTGGTAGGTACTTAAAACCAGGTTACATAAGATGCCTTACCAATTTACAATGTATTATATGAAACATATATTAGTATATGAAACAATATTTCATATAATTGATCATCTTTGATTTGGACGCCGTTTAACCTTGGCCTTTAATTAATTATCTAAATAGATTTATTTTATTTTACATTTATTACACGATTAACCCTATTCCATCAAATTGACTATAGTCTAAAAGTAATAAAATAAATAATTATACTTATACTTCTCTGTGAAGTGGATCATTTATGCATATAAAGTTTATTAAGGAACTCAACGTATCCAACTACATATGAAAGTTATGACTATTGGAAAATTTATTCAACGAGGCTATTCCGTGTGAAAGTGGTGACACTCTTAATAGTTTAGAACGTAAATTCGGCATAGAAAATAATCATAATTCAAGATGGCGTAAATAATTATCAGGTAATGATCAATTCAATAAAATAAATAAGAAAAATGGTATAATTAAACAAATGTAATAAAAAAAATGATAATTTTTTTTCTAAAATAGTATAACATCTTGCACACCTTTAACAAGGTACGAGTATGTGGTTAATTTGAAGGATGTTGAGTATAACATCGCGTATGCCTTTGAAATAGTATTATATGTGGTTGTTTTAAAGGATGTTGAGTATAACATCGTGTATGCCTTTGAAATAGTATTATACGAGTATATGGTTGTTTTGACGGATGTTGAGTATAACATCGTGTATGCCTTTGAAATAGTATTATATATGGTTGTTTTGAAGGATGTTGAGTATAGCGTCGTGCACGCCTTCAAAATGGTACATGGTTGGTTTGAAATATGTAGAGTATAACATCATGCATGCCTTTGATATGATATATGGCTGGTTTGAATAATGTTGAGTATAACACCGTGCATGCATTTGACATAGGATATGGTTGGTTTGAAGGATGTTGAGTATAACATCGTGCACGCCTTTAACATGGTATATGGTTGTTTTGAAATATAGAGAGTATAACATCATGCATGCATTTGACATGGTACATGGTTGGTTTGAAGGATGTTGATTATAACATCGTGCACGCCTTTAAAATGGTATATGGTTGGTTTGAAATATGTAGAGTATAACATAATGAATGCCTTTGACATTATATATGGTTGCTTTGAAGGATGTTGAGTATAACATCGCGCACGCCTTTAACATGGTATATGGTTGGTTTGGAGGATGTTGGGGAAAATAATCAAAAGTGCGGATCTTAATTTTGAATGCCACAAATAAATAAATAAAATCACGCAACTTTAATGTTATCATTTGCCGAAAAATGTAATGATCTCTGACTTAGTTGAATGTACATCTTAACGGAAGGAATAAAATACAATTCATAAGCGGCAGCTTTTAAATAAAAACACAAAAACAGGAAAAACAAGTCGCCAGTATGCCTAACAAGGTGAACCTCCAAGACCAAGAACCGCTGACATGGTCATAAGGGTACTACAGGGATGAAAAATAATCGTAACTAAGAAACTATTCGCTTCCATTATTAAAAAAAAAATTGATTTACTTACACTGTTTTTTCTTATTAAGATAACGGTATGATCCTACCGGTTCAAGGTTTTCACCTCATCATCAGGGATCTCAAACAAGACTGAATTATGCCAGGGCTGGCTTCGACAGACTAAACCAGTACTTCCAAAGTGGGCTATACCGCCTTCTGGAGGGGGGGGGGGTGGAACGATCGAGGGGGGCGGTACTAACCTTGAGTGCAATTGGGTAAATAAGTAAGGAGGCGGTGGAAGCATAAAGCAGGAAGAGAAAAACCATTCTTACACGTTTCATATATTGTGTAACATAAAGTTCAAGTCGTAGTGACTACTTTATTTTCCAAATAAACACACAATTCAAGTTATAACCGGTCAGTGGTTCGCCGATAGGTCTTAACAACCCAGTGTTGGAAGGCGAGCGTATCGCGCATTGTCGGGAAGTACAGCATGCATCGGCAGGAATATGTGAATGAAATGACTTGTTTGCAATATTATATAAATAGGCGACATGTATGAAATCTAATTTAGTTTATGTTATCCTTCGTTATCTTAATTTTGTGTGTAATGCGAATGTTAAAAATAATGTTATAATTTCAAGCGCAATAAATTGAGATCTTTTATTTACAAGATCTTTCTTTACTATGTTATAAGACGTAGGTAGAAATATACAATAGATACATAAAATAACGTAAATTTGTCACTGCATCTTTTTGTTTGTTCGCTTAAATATATATTTCCAGGGGGCGCTGAGTTTTTTTATTCTGAAAAGGGGGCGGTAGGCCAAATAAGTTTAGGTACCTCTGGTCTAAACGCATCTAACGGTAAAAAATCGGACTGGGTATTGAGGGTGGAGGGAGGTAGCAGATAACTTCGGCAAGCAGGGGTGAGACCTTGGGAACGTATATGTTTACCAGGGGTTTATTCCAATGCACTTACTCGGATATTTCCAGGGACTCTTATCTGCCCAATTTCTGTTATTATTGATATGTAAGATTTTTACATCATCGATACAAACTATGTTATGTAATTTTCTCGGTGACAGTGAAAAGCCATTTAAATAATAAAATAGAGGATTCATGAAGGCGGATTTGTGTCCACGAAGTATTTTTCCCTCCCTCTGTCTTTCCTATATATATTTTTAAAGGACCTTTCTGTCATTCGCAGTCAGTCCACTGAAGTTTATTTACACCACTGTTGCTAAGTACTATATTACTGTATTTTCCATAAAATAAAAATTTCCGGAGATTGAAGTTAGTGTAAAAGGCTGGCTTTGTATGACGTGGAAAGAAAAAAAGTGTTTTAATAAACCGATTGAAATGTCTTTAAACCTCCACAGTGTTAACGTCTTAACTACAAATAATACATTTCAAAATAAACTGAACCCAAATTTCTCTACCAAAACGTTATTCAATCTATAAATAACCAACCTCCACAAAACCTCGAGAAAGGTCACATTACCCGTTTTTATCAAGTCTATCAATAATCTCTGTGTCCTGCTAAGACAGGCGCTTTGCAACCCATTTTTTTAAAAGGGTTCAAGTCTGGATTTCATCTTTCTGGTTGGTTGGAAGAGATTGTCACGTGAAAATATAGCCACCAAGTTGTACTGTGTGCCACGAAAAATATCTTTCAACATGAACCATTGCAGTGAATTCCGGGTGCACTCTGAATCCACTTGGGTGTGGTCACATATGCAGTGCTGACGCCTTGCATAGGTGGGGTTTCAATGTTTTTTTTTATTATACAAGATACAGTTTATGTATTAGACATACATAATTATATAAAACATGGTATAGCAATTTAAACGTCATATGGTCATAATCCAATTCATTAGGTCCGTGTCTTGTCGGACATCCTTACGTGGATATTTTCGTTTCAATACATCGTTCCGGTCTAGATTACATAGTACATTTTTAACCTTATTCAATTGAATTACTGTCCCAGAAATGAATTCTGACAATTCAGATGTTAATAATTTGTGATGATAAATCAAAGCGAGTTTTTCCTTTATAAATTTTCCAATAAAAAACAATTCATTAACACATACAGAAGATTTAAAAAAAAATAAAACAAAACGAATTAAAAATATAACATCCCAAAAAGCATTAACAAACAACAAAGACATGCCCCCCCGCCCTTGTGTTCATGTGAGTGATCCAAACAATTAATTTAAGAGGACTGGAGGAAAACCATCGGGTTTCTCCTGAGGCAATACTTGTCTTCCACCCGGGGTTTGGTGTTCAATTCCCGATGGTACCCTCGAAAACATGCACAGACAACGCTTCCCAGGCTGGTAAAAAGAGTTCGCCTGGAAACAATACTCGCACGAGGAAATGTGTGATATTGTTGCGTCTTCACGTGCGGGGTAGTATTTCCAACACGTGCGATGGCGTAGCATTTCCAACACGTGCGAGTTCCGTGTCTACTCTAACCAGAAGACTATGTTATATTAATTGGGGCGAAGACAATGTTGTCTGCCGGCTAAGCTACTCAATATAACATGTGTACTTATAGATGTGTATACTCGTCGAATCACTGCACAAAATATTGGCTACAGATACATCCCGTTTAATCTGAGCTTTAAATTGTTTAAAACGCTCATGGTCAACACGACGTCCGTGTCTTTTCCATTTTCTACGATACGAATCTTCAAACTTAATGCTGTTGACAATATCCTCAGGAAACCTTCTCGGATATTGACATTTACGTAAATATTATTATTAGTTATTAATATTTATTCAATACAATGTGCAGTCGTTTTGAACCATTCAAAAAAGTTACAATGATTAAAATCAAATTAGAATTTAGAGTGCCCATGAATAGAAAATCAACGTGTTTCAAAAAGTAAAAACATTAACATGACTCGTACAAAAAAAATATGATGAAGGATTATGTTTATGCATACTAACTACCATACATATAATAGAAATACGCAACAGGCCTACCCTGTAGGGTTAGGGCTCAGCAGACCCAGTGCAAAAATACTAAAAATATGTTTCAAAATATATACTCGTATATTCGTATAAGCCATCCACTCAATCAAAACACTTATCGAAATTTCAATATATTTTTAGAGATCTTTGAAAGTTTGAGAGAGAAAAAACAATCAACGAGAAGAAAAAGGAAAAAAAAGCAACGAGTGTCACGCCGTGGCGCCAAATATCTCATATGTTCGAATCACCAACTCTGATATGCCGAGGGGTACCACACGAATGAATTAATCGACTCCCCAATGTCATTCGCAATTTTTTTCAAAATTATCAAAAATAAATTTACATTTCGTTTTGTTATGCAGTAATATTCGGTTCAACGACCGCCTGTTAAAAGGTTAAGTTCAAGATTTCTCCGTTCAGTTAGCGAGTACAACGATCGAGACACCTCGGAAACTCCACAGCACCCAGGACTGGAGAAAGTCGAGGCGAGGCGAGGCGATTAATGAAACACTGTACACTAAATGTACCCACATGAGGCTATAGTTAAGTGATCAAGTATTCGCTATGATGACCGAGAAAGGTTCTTGATATTCCCCATAATAATTTATTTTTGAAACCAGCACACAAACAATAAAAAAATGTCGCAATTCATAATACATAGTTATTAAAGTTAATGATTTCATGGCACTATTTCGTAATAAAATATAACATTAAAAGCGCTATGGTTTTTATTTTTTTAAATTAAGTGTCCTAAACACACGCAGGTAGAATAAATTACTACTGTTTTTCGGAATTGGCATCGGCAATGTTCTCTTTGATTAAATTAAACAGATATTAATTTCTCAAACTTTTTTCTGGTTTAATAGAAGAGATTGCCGTCTGACAATAAGCTCGTCAAATTATATTTGGATTATAAATAATAATGAAGTATAAATAAAAAAATATCATTACAGCCCTCTTGACTTAATTAGACGAATGTCTTCCGACACGGAGATTGCGGGTTTGATTCCCGTTGGTACCCGATTTTATTAAAAGACTTACGATCCCTGTAACATTTTTCTGGTTGGTTGGGAGAATCGTTACATTGGAAAAGGCCCGCCAGGTTGTACTGTATACAATGAAGGTGTGATAGTAAAATACAATACTATCAAATAATATCGCAGGATGATAAGTCCAATGGGGTTACCCCAATGCATATTTTCGAGTCCCAGCCTCCAGATAATGATTAAAAACGGACAGGTCTCATGAATCCATATTCTGATCTACTGAGCAAACTTTTGAACAATGGCGATACCTTCGATTTGATTTCACTGCATTCATTCTTAAATCTTTTTTCTTAGCATCTAAAATCATTAACATAATCAGCAACAATGTATTACAGTTTTACACTTTCATTGTATTCCATACAATTTAACGTGTCCATTGTCATATGGCAATCCGTTGCAACAAACCAGAAACGTGCTGAGGTTTAAAGTGAAAACCATAAAGGAACAAAAAAAACGGGAATCAAAGACAATCATATAATTTACAGGTGTAAAAAGCCCAAGGTTCTCTCACACTTTTGTACACTTTAATACCCGGGAACAGCAAAATATCCGTTGATAATAAGCTTCTCATACATAAAACGACCCTCTATAATCGCATATGCTGCTCCCGCCTGGAGACAAGCAGCACCAACAGATCTTCGAAAAAAACAAATCGTTTTAAATAACGGATATGTATTTTTAAGTTGAGGTAAACATCCATTAAAATCGACCAGTCCCATATCCGATAAGGAGTCGCTAGCCCACGGGGCTGAGAACTCCAGCGTATCATATTACTCGTACAATGTAATAATGACCAAACCTTGTATGATAAACAATGGAAATGTTGATATCGAGCCTGTCTGGGTTTTCTCTACTTTAAATATTTCAACAAGCCATCGGACAACTATTTAAATTTCGGACATGACATTTAACAACACCAACGCCTCACTTTTGATGAATTTACGTTCGTGTTCAAATAAAACCTTGACTCATGTTGTGTACTTGTAATTCGCATTATATTTTTACGGTTAATTTTGGCACACGTAACACGGCTACAGAAATAAATGTCCTCTCCTCACTTTCCAATAGTTTCGCAATTATAACTTTCGTTTTGCGAAAACAAAGTGACTTATTTTAGCAAATGCGTCGACGGTGCCAAAAAAATACGAATCACACATAAACATCTTTCTCCAATCAAAACAATAAACACTACGACGTATTTAGTCACATGGAGTAATTTTGCGAGGCATACTCATATAAGTATAAGCATAGAATATTAAGGATGCGGTTAAGATTAGAAGCAGTTGAAATAAACAATAATATATACGTGGACCATTGGGAGTAGCGTTGCGAGGCAGGCGTCTAAAGGCGGAGATACGTTTTAAATAAGATTACAAACAGTTGAAATAAGAGATATCCGTCG